>CAUYRT010076493.1:0-21650 GCA_963574885.1 Lepilemur ruficaudatus
CAGTTTTTGAGGAATTCCTTTCCCCTATTGAGACCCCTAATTCCGCTCCCCAACTACTTTTCAAGCATATCCCACCCCTCCACAGTGACCCCCCACGTCGCTCAGACTTGGGTCTACCCCCCACCTCCCAATTCCCCAGTGTTCGCTCCCACCCTTTGAGCACCATAGTGTTAATCAGTCAGTACCAATTTGATGGTGAGTACAAGTGGGGCCCATTCTTCGGGTCTTGTGTCACCTCATTCTTTCAGGTAAGTCGCAGTCTGCCAAACTATCTCTGTGACGGAGGCGTCTGGAAATGGATTGCCCCACGTTTGAATCCTCTATTTGCTGCAGGGACTTCAGAGCGTTCATTTCACAACAGGTTGAATGTCTTAGGAAACAGGAAAAGCTGTTGTAATCCTCCCTGTTTTTCATGCTGGCTCTGTGATAAAAGATGAATTTGTCAGATGCCTTTCACTAGATTTCTAGGACACGAACGTCAGCCATAAAGCTGTTCGAGTGACTCTCCATTATTTTAATAATTGAGAGAAAAAAAGTTACTTAATGTTTCCGTTTCCATATAGCAGTCTAGTTTTTAAAAAGTAGATCATGAATCATTCTATTACTGTTAAGCATGGATTTAGAAAACAAGCATTTTCTTAAAGGAAATTCACTACACTCCAATTCAGTTGTATATTTCTAGATAATATAAAGTAACTATATTTCTCTGCAAAGATTTCTTTTTTTTTTTTTTTTTTTTTTGAGACAGAGTCTCACTTTGTTGCCCGGGCTAGAGTGCCATGGCGTCAGCCTAGCTCACAGCAACCTCAAACTCCTGGGCTCAAGCGATCCTCCTGCCTCAGCCTCCCAAGTAGCTGGGACTACAGGCATGTGCCACCATGCCCAGGTCATTTTTTCTATATATATCTTTAGTTGGCCAATTAATTTCTTTCTATTATTAGTAGAGACGGGGTCTCGCTCTTGCTCAGGCTCGTTTTGAACTCCTGACCTTGAGCAATCTGCCCGCCTTGGCCTCCCAGAATGCTAGGATTACAGGCGTGAGCCACCGTGCCCGAAATTTAAAGATTTCTTTAAATTATGGTGGGTGTATATATGAGGAGTATAGCGTCAGTTCAACTACACACATTAACAAGGGAAAATGGGACTAGCTTGGGAAGTTTTACATCTACAGTTTGTGTAATTCAGTAATCTAATTTTTGCCCAGTTCTGCCTCACCTCTTTCTCATAGAGTAACTACACTGGCTCTTTTGATTTCTCCTCTTGCTATTCCTGTTCTACTCCTGGTGCAGTCACTGGAGAGTAACTAAATGGCTGGATACAGAGAGCAGGGGGCCATGAGAAGGATGAAAAGCATCACCATCCTTCCTCAAAGACACCGCATGAAAGTCAGGGTAGCTCTGTGGTTGCTAGCACCGTCTCACGACAAGCTAGAAATAGAGCAGCCTAGCTCCCCGCAGCTAATGAATGAGGCTGCCTTTGCTCTGTTGATCCTCATGTCTAACTACAGTTGCAGGACTTATTCATTCATGCAATCAATAAGTATAATAAAACTTAAAGCATTGATTATGCACCATGAAGAAAAAAAAGGCAATACAGGGGGATAGCAAGTGGGAGATAAGGCTCTTATTTTGGTACGTGATCAACAAAGAACCAAGCAATGGTGGGCAACCTGGGTGAAGAAATAGGGTAAGAGAGGTCAAGACCAAGGGAATGGCAGATGCACAGATCCCCAGGTAGGAACAAAACCAGCAGTTTAAGGACCAGGAAGGAGGCCTGTGTGCCTACAAAATGTCCTATGGGGGCAAAGGCCTATATGAAGATCATAAGCCCAGTAGGTATCCTAAGTAAAAACTTCCTTATTTATTGTGCATTAGATTGACCACTAAATTCTCTTATGTCTTTCTATCTCAAGTCTCTCCGAGGGGACGTAAGAACAGCTCTAGCATTTCCATGGGCTATTCCGTGAGAAATGGATTATTTGAACCAGTGATGATCAGTGACTTAAGATCGCACATATTGGTAGAAAATAAAAGCAAACTATGTATTGTTGTTTTCCTATAATGAAAGCCTCTGTAGTATATTCACAGAATATAGAGGGAGCATAGCCAGAGAAGAGTAAGTTACGCTTAGTCATGATTGAGCGTCAAATAGGAACCATAAACTGAGTTAGGCAATCCAGATACCAAGTTGGAATGAGAGGTGTGTAGACGATAAGCTAATATAAGACGAGGAAGTGTGTGCCGAGGACGTGAGCAGGTGCTCTGCTGTGGCCCTGGACAGGAAGGAGTCCTGTCTTTCCGTACTGGGCGTGCATGGCGAGGTCGGCATTGGAGGGATACTGGGAGGCACGAGCCTGGTCCAGTAGGTGGAGAATCGAATCGTGGTGAGGACATTCCTGCAGGTGGAGAAGTTATCAGGAGCACAGGCCCGTGGTCCTAAGAGCAGTATCAGTGGCATCCCTTTATGGGGCACTTGCTAAGCGCCACTGATCATGTCCCGTGTCTCGTACGTTGGACAGTAACCTGCACAGGACACTTGCGAGGTCAGGGTGACTTCACTTTGCCCTGAGGAAGCTGACACTGAGGCTAAGCCGTGCGTCCAGACTCGCTCACTCGGGGAGCAGCAGTAATGAGAATCCTACTTGAAAGTGGACAGTGTAGTCTGGCGTGAATTCTCGACGATACTAGTCATCCAGTGGTGGATTCTAAGTATGGAAAAGGGCTGGACAGTAAAGAACATGAAGGTGAATGTGAGGAACCTAGTGAAAAATGAGGCTGGAGAATGTATTTAAGTTCAGATCTGTGAGTGCCTCGAAAACCATGGTAAAGCATTTACAATTTTGTGTGTAGGCAGTGAGGCGTCAGGGAATGATTTTCACAGGATGAGAGGCGTGCTCTAAACCCATGTTTCACTACGTGTGATAACAGAAATGGGAAGACTAGCTAGCAGGATGACTTACTGGTAACAGAAAACACACTTAGACAGCTGTTGCAGTAATTCAGGCAAAAGGTCGGACCAGGCTATGGGAGGAGAAATGCAAAGGAAGGGACAAATTATAAGAAATTTGGGAAAGTAGAACATATTAAATCAGTGTGGATGGTAGCACACATTCGTCAGGCATAGTGGCCCAACATGTTTCTTACATTTTGGAAATTTGCAACGTCCTAAAGGAACCAGAAAACCGCCTTTCAGCAGCCCTCGCAAGTGAGGTACCAGCATTAGGATTTGCCCATCAGGTCAACACACGCGAGGCTTCTGTTTCCATGAGCCTCTGGAGGCAGCAGCCAGCGGGGAGGGCAGTTGCTCTGCCAGGTGTGGAATCCAAGGGGCCAGCCATGAAAGAGCTTCCACCGTGGCACCAGTGTGAGCTCGGAGCAGCAGTGGCAGCCTTTCGTGGGGCTGACCCCACAGCGTGGAAGGGCACAGGTGCTCTTCCTGGCTGTAGAGCATTCAAGTTCGGTTCTCTGAATCTCTGAGCTCTCTGATAATCCTTTCATGCATCTCTTTCCTGTTAAAATCAGCCAGAATAGATTTCTGTTGTTTGCTACAAGAACAAAACTGTTACCTATAAGGCAACGAGTTATAAGAGAGAAGAAATAGTCTAAGAATATTTGACCACAGGTACTAATGATGGATAGCATGCTGTCTGCTAGCTAAGGAAGAGGATGTAGGAAGATGAGACTTTTTAAAATAGTTTATGGGTTTAGATAACCCATGTCTTGGATTGCATTTCCTCCCAGCACATGGGAGAGCGTGGGCTGGGGGCTAGTTTTTCAAGGCCCTCGTGGAACCTGCTAAAGATTTAGCCTTTCATCCCTACGAAGAAGAGAAGCCATTAGAGAGTTTTGGGTCGAGTAGTGACAGGATCAGGCACAGGTATTAGAACGCTCACCTGGCTGCCATACCCAGGACAGCTGTGTGAGGAGGGGGTCAGAGTGTGACAAGGACAGAGCAGAGACCATCCAGGAGGCTGCTGCACTCCAGGTAGGAGAGGCTGGTGGCGAGCGAGAGAAAGCAGTCACAGAAGACCGTATTTTGTATGATTGCATTATGTAGGTTCATTGCAGGAAATGTCTAGAAGACACAAATCTGCAGAAAGTGGTTAGGAGTTACATAGGCTGAAGGAAATGGGTACAGAGTTTCTTCGGGGAGTGATGAAAATGTTCTACAGTTGATAGTGGTGATGGTTATGTTAATACCACTCTGTGAGTATATTAAAGACCACTGATTGAACCATATACTTTACATAGGTGGATTGTATGTTGTTGTAATTATATCTGAACAGGGCTGTTTCCAAAAGATAGGAGGGTAGTAGGTTTGTGAGAAGTGGTTAGATACTCAAAATATTTTGAGGGTAGATCCCTCAAGATCGGCTGATGAAGTGGATGTGGAATCAGAGAGGATAATAGGAGTTAAAGGGTGATCCTTTACTCTCAACGAAACAATGGAATTGCCAATTTCTGAGTTGAAGACAGATTGGGGAGGCAGCAGGCTTGAGAAGGCGTTCAGGAATTCTGTCTGGGAAATATTAGACACCTTTGTAAAAACGTGGAGTAGGTAGTTGTACATACTAAACATTATATATATGTATTTTCAACATTTTTTTCTGGCTACATAAGATTGCAGTGTCTGCTATGTGGAAAGATATGAGGTTGTTATTATTTCATGGTTATGTAATTATTACGATTAATCAAAATGATATACTTAAAACTGTAAAATAGTTGTCATACTGTGTAATAAAATAATTTTTTTATTAGCATGTCAGTGGGGAAAGTGGCTGAAAAATAAAAGCTAGGAAATTTTACCAGGGCTTTATTGGTTAATTGCCATTATTTTGCATGTTTTTCATGTAACGGCAAAATTCCTTAATTCCTTAGTTTCTAAAAATCCCCTGAATGTAATTCCTGGTTTCCTAATCCATACATCAGATTTTTTTTTTTTAATCTCTGGGTATGCTCTCTGGTTTTCTCTCTCAAATTGAATCAGTTCCACTTGTTTTTGCTGAGCGTTGGCTGAAAAACTTCCATCAGCACCCTCTGTGGCTCACTTTTATCATGTTTATTGGTGTCATGGAGGATGCATGACAAATACTTTGTGCTTTATATGCCTGATTATAAAATCACAATTGTTTCTGTCTTTAATACTCAGGAGAGACTGAACCTCCACAGTTGGATGGTTGTAAACTGTATCAAAGCAGTCATTTAGGTGACATTACCTCTGTATAAATGTATTAAAGTATGCTATGTTTTAAAGAAAGATCCAGAGAACCAAGGTAGGGCTCTGGGTTCTTCTGTGTGTGTTTTTTTTTTCCTGCAAGACACTCCTATTTCACAAGAGAAAATAAAAGCTAATGCCCCCTCTCCCCTTGTGCCTTGCAGAGAAGAGAGTGAGAGCGTGCTGACGCTGAAAGGCCTGACCCCGACCGGCATGCTCCCCAGCGGAGTGCTCTCTGGAGGGAAGCAAACTCTGCAAAGCGGTAAGCAGGCGGGTTGGTCCGGCTGCGTGCCTGGGGCGTCTCAGCCAGCCGTGTCCTTAGAGCCCTGATTTATTCATTCATTCAAGCTCCGTCTGGGTCTTCAGTTCTTGTCGGCTGGGAGAAGAGCTGAGACCCCAATCAAGTTTAATCAGTCACATCCAGCAGGAGTGTGGTCTGTACCCCACCCTTCCCTGTTCCCTCATTTACATATCAATCTACATATTCATAAGACAGCTCTCTAGGTTGCCTACATGCACAGGTTTGAGCCAATCAGTTGACAAAAACAATTTTTTAATTACATTTTTAATGTTCCGGTTATCTATTTGATTGATAAACACATGCACACTAATATATATCTGTAAGTCTAGATTTTAGTGTAGAATGGAAGAAGAATATTCAAAAAAGGTGATTTTCTTATCCACTTGCATAGAAATCGGGAGCCACATGTGTCTTCTCTCTGACTTAGCAATCCAAAACATAAGAAACTAGGCAGAACCACACTTTATTTTTGAAAAAAGAACGATAACTATTGCCTTTAAAAGAGAGGTTTTGTGTTCAAAGGTGTAGCTTTCTAGACCAGTGCTGTCCAACAGAACTTTCTGTGATGATGGAAATTTCTCTATCTGTGCAAAAGCCACATACGACTATTGAGAATTTGAAATATTACTAGTACAACTGAGAAATTGTTTTTATTTTTTCTAATTTTCATTAAATTTGATTTAAATAGCCACATGTGGCTAGTGGCTACCATGTTAGACAGCATAGTTCTATACACTCTTTTACTTTTGTTATTTTTGTTATCAATTTTAACTAATATGTTCATTAATTAGAGTATAATTTTTAACAATAACTTATGGAAATTTTGCTATTAGACTTATTAGAAAAAAGATGAAAAAAATATGCGTAACATTTTCAAAATAATCTCAGCCTCTTGCTTATTTTCCTACATCTTTCCCTGAATCTTTTGTATTTTCTTTTCTATCCCTCCCCTTGAACCTAGAAGATTCAGTTATTCCCATGATTCCATTGTTTAGACACACCTCATCAACGTGAAGAGCAATGTCCAGCTTCATGACTATGGTCTTGCTCAGTGATCACAGTAATTTTCTTTATTTTCAGATGAATTTATTCCAAAACCATTATCTGAGTTTTTCCGAAAAGACAAAAATTTTTGATCGAGGGTAAGAAAATGCATAGTATTGAAGTAAGTTCCCCTTTAAATGTATAGCTAGAAATTATTTTAATAACTTTACGAAAACACAGAAGTTTTCCCCACCAAAGTAAATGTGCTTACTACACCATTAGTATAAATGGATTGTTCACATGCACGAGGTGTATTCTCCGCCTCATTGACTGAGACCTGCAGTTTCCGATAAGCACATTTGAAGGCCCAGCAAGCATATTGTCAGAAACCATGGACCACGCTGGCTTTAGAAAGATACACTTAGTAGTGTTTAGTGTGTAACTAAGGCTAGCCTTAGTAACGTGGAAAGACTCATATATCTGTATGGTGAAAATACAGATAGACCCTAACCCTATCATAAAAATTTCTGATAAAGCAATGACCTTTTAAAGTTCTGCCTCTGGAATATGCGATTTCAATATATTTATAGGAAACTTCATATGTAGATACGAGGTTTCAGTATTTAGGCTGCCTGTTCTTTAAAAGTGCTGATAGAATTATTACCGCTACTGGCTTGTTACCCCTTGATTTGTAATGTTTCAAGAGTTTCACTTGCAAAAATGATATTCTGCTACAGAAAAGGAAACTTACTGTAAATTGGGCTGCCTGGCAGAAGTCTAGGCTATTATCATTCCCTTCCGCCTTACCCTCTTCCCACCTCTCACCTCCAAACATGCCACGAGTTTGTCTTTGAGAGTCACATGCATTATCAACTTAGACTCACTGACTTTATTTTTCCTTGAAATTTGCAACCCCCTGCTTTTCCACTGCATCAGGAAACAGTGCTATTTAATATTGAATAGTGTGAGTTATTCCACTGACATTATGGCACTGCTTAAAGTTCTGCCATTTCGTCTGGCATTTTTAATTTGTAAATCACCTCGCGTAGCAAAGGTTTTATAGCACCGTGTGCACATTTTAGAGTCACAGATTCTGTTACAATCCAATCCAAGTACAAGAATTTTCCCTCAGTGTTTTTCCTAAAGGGTTAATTGTTCTGTCATTTATTTAGTGGGCAAAAACCAACGCAGTTCATCCAGATAAGCGTATCCAGTTCATATATTAAACTTATTATTTTTGTGGGTTTTTTTTCTTTTTAGCATTTGTTTTGTTGTCTGTGCCAGAATCCAGCACTTACAGGAACATTAGTTCTCTTAGCTCCATTGATCATCACTGATTTGTTCTTAGAGTTAAAAAAAAAAATCCTGTGCTCATTTTTTCTCATTCATTTTGCACCCCTTTCTTCTCTTCAGCTACTGTTGAGGCTATTGAGGCTGATGAAGGTAAATTGGCCAGTCCCCTTTCTGTTGTACCCACAACAGATAAGGGCTCTGCTGGGTGTATTCATTTTTTTTTTTTTTTTTTTTGCTGTAGCTTGTACAGAGTGTGTGGGTGTTGAGCTAACAGTTGTGGCTCAGTATTAACCAAAATGTTCTTGCTTTAAAGGGGAAAATGTCCTTCTATGGTTTGTTTGTTCGTTTTTTTTTTTCCTCCCTTAAAGCTTACGTTTGACTTTTGTATACAATGAACCTAAGTACAATCACAGAAAACAAAAGGAATTATATATCTCAAATGATGTGGGGTGGGGTTTATGGCAGCTGTTTTGATGAATAGCGTATAAAACAATATTCCTTGAGCTGAACCATGTCCCTCCCTCAAATCACTTTCAGGCAGCAATGAAAAGGAGAGATTAAAAATAGCTTTATTAATTCTAGTCTTCAGAAGTTCGTAGCCAAAGGAAAAAGAAAAAAATTGTTCATTTGAATAGTGCTTTGTTGTAGTTCGGCATTAATTTACGTCTCTAAGAAGTATTCCACCGTGAGACAGCTGTGTATGAGATCCACAGTTCTAGTACTGTCATCAAATTCTAACCTACTGGTATTTGTAGGACAGTTAGCACCAGCAAAATATTCTAAAGAATTCAGAAGTATCTAGTGGCTGTGGACATGGCCAAGAACAAGAATAGTGAATATCAGGTAATTGCTCAGTTGATTAGTGTCTACCGAGTGCCTGCTCTGTGCTAGGCATCGTGCTAGGAGCTGTAGAGGAAATCAACAAGTGTACACCTCCACCTGCGTCCTAGCCCTGCTCGAGGACAGTAGGGCTGACCCTTTAGCAATTACCTTTTCCTTGAGTGCTTCTTAAATATATGGTGAGGAGAGAACTACATATCAAAATAGTTTTTGATATTATACATACATACTGTATCCTCCGGAAATTTCAAAAAAATAATTTGAAGTTCCCCTTTAAAACAAAATTCTTCAGTTGTATTTTGTTCTTGCAAGATAACTTTTTGTTTTTTTCCCAAAAACGTGTGCATATGGTCCTTTGGTATGATGTAAAAAAGTGCCACTCTAGACTCTTGCAACTCATACGTGATTTGGATATGGTAGGGAAACGACAGCCCTGTAAGAGAAAATACAACTGCTTCCTAAATAGCAGTGGATAAACTGCTATTTATGTGGGAATTCTCTATTCCTCTTGGCAAATTCTAATCTGCAGTGTGCATCCTTGTTGATAGTTTGGCTGTTTTCTGTGGTTTCTGTGACTCTGTGTTGTGTTAAGTATACTACCAATGTAAATTGCTAATACCCATTGTCTGACCAGCAACTACAGCAGAGCACGTTCTTCCATACCAGATGGACAAAAATGATTAAAGATGGAGCCCCATTCCAGAATCTGTTATTCCAGCTAGAGTTTTCATTTCTACGTTCCCACCCTATTGGCTTTTAAAACCTAGAGATTCCACTTTTACCGTTTAAATTAATAAAATCATAAATTATGATGACAACCTTTTTATATTTATTAATTATGATGAAATTATATTCATAGTGGTCTAGGAAAAGGAGTAGAGTACAACTTTGTGTCTTTTTCTGTCCCTCAAAATAATTTAGTTAGTTTTCAGGGTGGGTGCTCATCAGACAGCTCCATTATATTGCAATTTATTACTAAATGAGAGAAGAATTAAGAAGCTTTGCTTTGGGCCTTGGTCTTTCCCCATTTCCCCATCTTCTTCCTCTCACAATTGACTAATCACCATTATGCTAACCTTGAAAATACAGAGGGGGGGAAAATCTCTCATTGTTTAATGAGTTTTGAAACAACCGTGCTGTATATGTCTTTTAAGAATCTCATCTGTACTAATGACAGGCACTGCACATTTGTGTAGGAGGGGTTGGCAGAGTTTCACCTTGAAACTGCTTTCCTGTTTTTTCCCAAATAAGGTGGGGAGGATAAAGGTGCCATGAAATTGTCCTCAATCGGCCATGGAGATGCAGTCCAGTTCAGCATTGGTGATTGGCCCGTAAATACCTGGCTTGCACTTCACAGGGAGTAAAGCAAACTGATGTCATTGGTTCCCCATTTATGTATTTGATTTGCAGCTCGCCAGTTGGGGCTCCCACTGAAGAAATCATTAAGTTTCTTGCACAATTGCTTATCTCTGTAGCACACTAAGGATTACATTTTCAAAAAAAGAAATCAAATATCACTGCTCCCACTTTGAGAATTCCACATTTTAATCGAATAGGACCAAAACCAGTCCAATTCATTTTTGCTAAAATTTGTGAAAGGCATTCTTTAACCATCACTTATGTCTTCATTGACGTACTGAGGATGAATCTTTCCTTGACGTAGGCGGTAATGGATACCAGATGAACATCAGTTTGCCCTGTTCACTGCTGAAGGGCAGACAGTGCTTTTCTACTTAGTGACCTGATGTTGATTTTTTTCTGAGTTTCTCTTAACTTGTCACTCACTCCATGCACTTCCAAAGTTCAGGGGGGAACCAGGAGTCTAATTTCATTTTTTTTCATGCCACCATTGAGTTGTTTGCCAAGAAGGTCTTTCTGGGATTCCGAGATGCCATAGGAAATGCCCTGTTAATTCCTTCTCTAGCTCCTTTTAGCTTTGGCTTTGAGTCCTTTGCTAGATTTGTAGGTATAACAGACGCAGCAATTCTAGCACAATGGAAGGGTGAAAGTAGGGAGGTGCTGCCGCCTGCCTAGGTGAGGGCGTTGGATGCGTAATCACGCCAACGATGTGGCCAACTGATGCTGGAAGCGGCTTTCCTCTTTCCATACCCACTTGTACTGTTTCCAAAATAAACTTTCATGGAGATCAGAGAAATGCTTTGCATCCTGATCACTTCAAGAGGAGGACATTTTGATTGGCAAGAGACATTGGCTGTTTTCAAACCCTTTGGTCACCTCCAAGTATGGTAAGGAGTCTGTCGTGTGGCGTTCAGGTCCCGTCACTCTGTTCTCCACTCAAGGACCCCCTGTCACTGCGACATCTCTCATGTCACCTGCTGCGGCCACTGTGCTCTTCATCTCCCTTCGGCTAATTCTGTTTTTTTTTTTTTTTTAAATGATCTTCCGTTTAGCTATCAAAGGATTCTCTCCGCAACATAAGATCACCAGCTTCGAGGAAGCCAAGGGCTTGGACCGGATCAACGAGCGGATGCCGCCGCGCCGAGACGCCCTGCCCTCCGACGCCAACCTCAACTCCATCAACAAGGCTCTGGCCTCGGAGACCAACGGCACGGACAGCAATGGCAGCAACAGCAGCAATATTCAGTGACCACTTCCTGTCCACTTCCGTTTTTTTTGTTTGTTTGTTTTGAGCTGCAGGGCGTGGTGGGGATGGCTGCGAGTCAGCAGTTAAGGGGTTCTTGCCTCTGACGGTGGCTTGTGTGCTCTGGGGGCCAGGAATTGGATTCAGTTTACACTATCATGAAAAATGAGGGAGAAAGATGATAACCTCTATTTTGGTGGGGGTGGTCATTTAAACACCCCTTTTGGGTATGCCTTTTAAAAAAAAATGCTTATAGGGAAAAAAAATTTTAAAGAGAAAGCTAATGCTAGTATATACTGCAAAGTTAGGGGAATGAACATGTTTTCCTACTGCACCGGGGACGTCTAGATAGGTTAGTGAAAGGCCTTTTCTGTTACTGGACATGAAAACTTTGTCTAATTTCTTACTCTATTGTACGTTTACAGTCGCAGCACTAAAAATGGATGACATCAAACATTTTTAACAAAATGATGTACAAACTAAATAAGGACTATTTATTGATAATGTTTTGCTACTCCTGTCAGACAATGGCTATAAACTGAATTAGGCAGTCTTAAAAAAAAAACAAAAAAAACAGAAAAAGAAAAAAAAAACAAAATAAAAAGAATGTTGCAAATTTGTTAAAATGCCAAAAAAGACAGTTTAATTTTGTACAGATTATGCTTACCTCAGGTTTATTTAGTGTGCTTGAATGCCCTTCTTTCCATATAACACTTATCTTATTAATTTGGCAATGAATCTTTTCAAGTTTAAAAAACTGGAATAATTACATCTATCTTTTTTTGCTGTTTATATTTAGGGGTTTTTGTTGATAAATCAAGTCTTGGTTGTGGCTTGCTGAATTAAATATTTATGAGTGGTGCATTTTTAAGTATAGTGAACAAGACACCATATTAAGTGATAAAGCATCTATATTCTGTAAAAAAAAAAAAAATCTGCCTATGCATGTTTTTTAAGGAAAAAAAAATGGCTGTATCGGCCTGTATGGGACTGTAATGCGCTTAGTGGTCTGACATATACTGGAAATGTATGTATACTGGCGTACTTTATATTCTCTAAAATGCTTAATGCCTTTGAAATTTTGTAATCAAAAAATGCTTTGAAAAAATCTAAAGGGGAGAGTATTCTTAAAAGTTTTTAACCTAAGCTTGTCAGTGCACATATAGGTAGTTAGCATGTTTAGCAAACCTTGTGAAATTTAACTGAGTTTGTAGTTACATGTGAAACTCTAAATGCATGGTAACTGTTAATGTCATCACGATTTAGTTATTCTGTTCTGTTCTGTCATGTGCCACAAAATCTGTACTTTTTTCACTTTTTTCCCTTTGTATATCAGTTACGGGTTACAACTGGTTCATTCTGAAAACAACAGCAACAAAAAGTCCATTCATATTTTTTAATAATTGTATAAGTGCCCAAGTAATTCACTACAGCCTAAAGCCTGGCCTTTGTCATTTGACTTCTGAAATGTTGGCAATCGAAGCATGCACTTGTAACAATGAAAAAGAAAAAGCATTTTATATTACTACTCAATAAAATGTGCATGAACTCACAGAACTCGCATCCTTCCACTGAGTCCACTGAAGGGATTTCTGTGCACAGCCACCAGGGTCTTCTAGGTGCTGGCCCACCCTGCATGTCACAGGCTGGTTTGACAGCTTCTTGCTAAGGGCCCTGTGATCTGAGGGGGGGGTGCCTCCTTCCACCGTAAGAATCCTGGTGGATTTGTGTCTCAAATCAACAAGAGAAGTCTATTTATAGAGCAAATGCCATCTTCTGGCCCCCACGTTCGTGGGAGCAAGAAACCAGAGCATTCCTTTTTATTGCAAACAAAAAAACCCAAATCAACTTGTTATCAGGTTGTTTCAGTTGTATTGGACGCCCTACCTGCTAAAGCAAAAAGAATTAGGCTACTAAGTGCATTTTCATCACAGAAGAGAGTTGCATTCGTATTAAGGTGAAATTTGTAAACCCCGCGCTTCAGCTACTATCTAATCACCCGAAGATTTAAGACACACCAAATTTCAGTTTGTTTCTAACATTGTTCATTTTTAGTGCACTTTGTTTTATGTAATAAAGTATGCCTGTTATATTAAAATAATAAGATTATGACAATTAGTGATAGTATACCAAAACGGAGATGTTCTAGATATATTCTCTGACAAAGACTATCCCAAGTTTATTTTAATAAATCCAAACATTTTTTTCCTGGGGATATTTTATTCATCCTAAAAAAAATTGACATCCAAGGAAAATATTTAGATGCAACTTACTAGAACGATGTGAAAGAAATGGTAATTCTGGTACCAAGGTGTTTGTTTTCTTTCTTACAATTATGGAGAAAATATCCTGACAAAAAAAAATTTCATTTTTTTGGATTCCTTTCTTTTACAAATTGTGCTGAGGCGACTATGGCATAGAAATAAACATTTGACATTAAAATAAGCAGTGGATGTGAGTATTGCTTGGTCTTTCTGATCAGTGGTAAGGAAAGTAATGCCATGTATTTTTACGTATTAGTTTGGTCTATCAAAAAAATCAGTAGAGAACTGAAGTTATTTTTCCAAAAGGGTTAATACTGCCAGATGATGAGCTATTAAATGTATCTCCTTTTCTTTTGGAGAAACCCTAGAAACTGAGGTGCTCACACCGGTGAACCTTTGGCTACACACACAGAAACAACTTCCTGTACCCCCACCTCCTTTGCCAGTCCCCAGGGTGACTTAACCCTCATGGGGTTCAAACTCTGCCACATTTTCATCTGGCTTTCCAAGGAGTACTCGCCATCAAATTGGCGCTAACTGATCAACACTATGGTGCTCACACAGTAGTAATATTCTCCAGGTCTTAGGGCGTTGGGGGTGGGTAAACTACTAATGGACTTGGTGAGCGTTATAGGGGGGAAAGGCACACCCCAAATCATGGTTTGGGTGTGGCAAAGTCACAACAGAACCAAAATGGTTGTGCCCCCATAATTTCTGTAAATAAATGGGAAAAAAAGAAAATGCAATTCCAGCCAAAGAGCTAGATTTCACTGACCCTGGGTCAGCAATTTTCCTTGTCTAAAATATCCTCTACTTCTATTATTCTTAAATGTTTTTGAAGAAAAGAAAAAAAAATCTTCATATGCTAAACTTGCCTGATGAGGAAAACAAAGTGGAGGGAAGAGAAACATCCCTGCCCGTCTGCAGTGGCGTAGCTCGGGGACATGAGAGCTGGGAGTCGCTGGTGGTGTCGGGCCAGAACACAGTGTCACAGAGATGCCGAGGCCCTCAGCGTGATGTCGTCCTGCAACACTTCCTCCCACGCTCAACCGCACGCACGCAAAATACATGTTTGTGCATGCCCAGTTTTCTTTTTTTTTTTTTTTGGAGACAGAGTCTCTATTGCCCACGCTAGAGTGCCGTGGCATCTGCCTAGCTCACAGCAAACTCCAGCTCCTGGGCTCAAGCGATCCTCCTGCCTCAGCCTCCCGAGTAGCTGGGACTACAGGCATGCGCCACCATACCTGGCTAATTTTTTCTCTATATATTTCTAGTTGTCCAGCTAATTTCTTTCTATTTTTAGTAGAGACGGGGTCTCGCTCTTGCTCAGTCTGGTCTTGAACTCCTGACCTTGAGCAATCCTCCCGCCTCGGCCTCCCAGAGTGCTAGGATTATAGGCGTGAGCCACCGCACCCGGCCACATGTCCAGTTTTCTACCCAGAAACCAGGGCTCCCGACGTGGAGTCCGCACCCCGGGGGGACAGAGGTGATGGTCTTACTCCAGTATCTCGCTGTGACTTGAGGACTTCACGACTCTCACCTCTTGGGTCCTGCCTGTCACCCTCCGGTTAGAAGTGGGGACCTTTCAGTTTGCCCTGCAAGTCTTTCCCAGACTGACAGCCCCTTCAGTGGAGATTCCAGAACTGCCGGTATTTCCTTTCCCTTTGACGTGTGGCCTCCACACTTCAGTCATTCCACCCGCGCAGCCCTGCCGCGTTCCTCTCGCTGTTCTGGGTTCTTACTTTCGCCACACACACAAATGCCTGGCAGTCTTAACAGGCACACCAGTTTTTACTGTATTGTTAAATGTCAGCCTTCCATCAGACAGTGTGTCCACGTCCGAGCTGCTTTTCACCTTGGGTTTCATGGACAATCCCTTCATGTATATTTTAAGGTAATATCAACCAGAAAAGCCCCTGACTAGGCCCTTTCATGATAAATTCCCTTTTTAAAAATGCACATACAGTAACGGGAGGCAGAAAGTTGTGAAAGAAATGTTGTGCCTATTTTTGGTGGTGGAATTTTCCAGAGGCAGCATTGAGAAATTGGAATGCATGTGGGAGAATGGAGACCCAGCAGGGAGTGAGCCTGTTCTAAGGAAAGACTGGGGAAACTTGAAGGTGAACAGCAGGAGTCGGGATCGCTGTAATGTTGAGTTGGTTATTCCAAAAGACCTTCTTTAAATGAGAAAGATGCTTAATTGGCATAAAGTGGAAGTTTCTAAGGAAGGAGGCTGCTTAGCCAGAGTGAACTGCAGGAGACTGCCAAGGCCTTCCCTTCATACTGGAAGGGTTAAAACCTGGGTAGACCATTCAGTACCACAAACACTTCTGAGTGATGCTACCTGGAAGAAGCCGTACTAGACATCGTAGAAGAAACTTTCCTCAAAATTAGAGCTTCCACTAGACAGTATCTAAATTATCCTTCAACAGTAAGATTCTAAACATCGATTCAGACTTTTGGAAGCACAGAGCTTTAATTTCAAACTTGTTTGTCACAGGTGTCAGGATGACCGTGTGGTCTAAGGTGCCACCCATAAGGTCCACTTCCCTAAATATGTTGTCAGAACCAATAGGAGGTTTTGATGTAGGTCAAGTTGCTCATCACACAAAGACCGAATTACTGAGACAATGAGGATTGCGGAGGAAGAAAGGGATTTTTTAATATGACAGATGTCTTTTCAGGAGAACAGAAGCAGCTGCCTAGAATCTATCTCCCTGAATAATGCAGAGTGTGGGCTTTCAAAGGAGGGGCCTGTGCCTTGGGGCAGGTTGTCGGGATGGTGGATCTTGGGGTTAGAAAGTGTGCCCAGGGCCTTCAGAACCTCAGCTCCTCTGTCTTGCAGAAAATCCACCATTTCCAGGAAACAACTCAAAAGGTCGAGTAGTTAGTTAAGGGAGAGACATAAAAAAAACACAGGGGTCATTGAAAAGATGAGGTCATTGAGATGTGTACATTGGACTGGTTGCAAACTGTTCTCTAGAACCTTTTGTTTACAGGAATGCTGCCATGGGGTTGAGCTTCTGCATCAACCAAAGCAGACCTTTTATGTATTTTGCACATTGAGATTCTATATAAGGTACCACCTGAGAAGAGTCTCCAACTAGAGTGATAATGCTTTAAATGGACAATTATAGAGGTATTAGCTCAGAACAAAGTTGACTTAAACTCCAGTCCTAAGACATTCTTGTCAAGTTATATTTTCAAACATTTTTATACCTAGGTGCTAGGGACACCTAGGTTTCTTCTCAAGGGCTCCAGATTGTCAACGGGACTAAGTCTAACCCCGTCGACTAAGTCCTGTAGACGATCTGCAAGGTTATGTGGAAGGCCATTCACGATCTCATCCTGGCCAGTCTCATCTACCCCCAGCTTGACCCTGAGCTTCAGACATGCTGGACTTTTCACAACACTCAGAACACCAGGCTTCCCCAACCCTCTCAGTCTGTAATCATGCAGCTTCTGTGTGGAATGACCTCTCCTTAGATGTCAAATTTGCCTGAAATGCTGGAATGAGTCATTTCCTCTTCTCTACGCACACAATACCACACACTACCTCTATTTCAGCTCCTAATCCACTGCACATAATTGTTTATTGTCTTTGGCACTGTAGTGGGAACTGTTGCTTATCTTTATATTCTTGGCAAGGAACACCGCCTGGCCTAGGGTTTCTTTTTTTATTTTCTTTATTGAAGTATACTTTACATATCATGCCTTTACTCCATTTTAAGTGTACAATTAAATGATTTTCAGTGAATTTTACGTGGTGTACAGTTCATCACATAAATCAGTTTTAGAGGAATTCCTTTCCTCTATTGAGACCCCTCATTCCACTCCCCAACTACTTTTCAAGCATGTCCCACCCCTCCACAGTGCCCACCACGTTGCTCAGACGTGGGTTTACCCACCCCCCAATTCCCTAGTGATCACTGCCACCATTTGAGCACCATAGTGTTAATCAGTCAATACCAGTTTGATGGCGAGTACACATGGGGCCTATTCTTCTGGTCTTGTGTCACCTCACTTCAAATAATGGGCTCAAGCTTAATCCAGGATAATATAAGCGGTGCTAACTCACTGTCGTTTCTTAAAATTGAGTAATATTCCATTGTGAACATATACCAAATTTTAACAATCCACTCATGAATTGACGGGCACTTGGGTTGTTTCCACGACCTAACAATAGTGAATTGTGCTGTCATAAACATTCAGGTGCAGATGTCTTTATCATAGAATGTCTTATGCTCTTTTGGGAAGATGCCTAATAATGCTATTGCTGGATCGAATGGTAATTCTATTTTTAGCTCTTAGAGGAATCTCCAAATTCTTTTGCACAAAGGTTGCACCAATTTGCAGTCCCACTAGCAGTGTAAGAGTGTCCCTATCTCTCCACATCCTCGCCAGCATTTGTTGTTTTGGGATTTTTTGATAGAGGCCAATCTCACTGGGGTTAGGTGTTTCTTGGAGGAACGGGAGATAGGGAAGGAGAAGAAAAATGTGTTTTGGTGTGGCTTCATGGTATGGGTCGCTTCCAGATTCCAAATAGCAAAAACGCTTATTGAAGAACAACTGAAGCCCTTACCCAGTTCAGTGTTTCCTACTCTTCCTCATATGAATTTCCTAGCGCCAGAGGTCTAGACCGGAGCCTACATTTTAATAAGCATTCACCATCATTCTTACGTTCAGACAAGTTTGGGAAACCGTGCCCATTTTATTTCTATAGAAAACTTAAAAATCAGTTCTATATTTTCACTTCTAGAGATTTTCTAGCACAAATATTTCCTGCTTACCTTGGCTGCTAAAAAGAATCATGCATGATGAATTTAATTTTTGTTTATAGTTGTTTAATGGATATGAATTTAGACAAAAATGTGGGAGTTAAGCATTTATGTAAAACTTAACATTCACAACTAAACAGGTTGTGGGGTGGAAGCAGGGGCCTTTTTGAGCATATTAGACTTCACCCAGGAAGTGGAGATTAAAGGTGGTGAACAGGGTGTGGCCACTCTTTGTGAAGAATCACTGGAAAAAGCTGCATGTACATTGACGGGAATGGAAAGCTTTCAGAGTGAAAAATGGCTTCTTCCACCTCCTGGCCATAGCAGCCACACCCACCGCCACCATTTTGAATGTACAGTCAACACCATTTACCTTCAAGAATCTTACGATGTCCCTGAAGTTTCCAATGAGAGAGGTATTCCTTTGGGTCCAAAAGCACTTTCTTTAAAAATCCTTTATTAAGTAGACCCCCTTATCTTAATTCAAGCATTCCTTTCTACCGATTCCAAGTCTTTAGACAAAGCTTAGCTCTTTCAACCAATTGCCAAGTAAAGAATTCCTAAAACCCACCTATGACTTATAAAGCCACTGCTTCGAGATGTCTCGTCCTTTTGGGCCAAATCAACGTATACCTATACCTTTATGGTTTTATCTGTAATTCCTGTCTGCATAAATGTGTAAAACCAAACTGTAACCTGGCCACCTTAGGGGTACTTTTTCAGGACCTCTTCAGACAATGTTCCTCGGGCCACAGTCACTTACATTGGCTCAGAATAAACCTCTTTAAATATTAAAAAAAAGAAATCCTTTATTAAAAGATACAAGCTAGAGAAGGAAATCACAAATCATTTTCAGCAACTAATATCTTAGTAAGAATTAATTTATCCCAGCTCTGAAGAAATGACAGGGAAGATAGGTATGTTTATAGAGTGGGGGATGCCACAGCTGGAGCACAGAGAATGCCCAGGCAGCACAGACAGAGCTGGAGCTCAGGGAAGAGGACTGACTACCCCATCAACTGGGCACATGTACCACGTAGCTCTCTGTGCTAGCATGTGTCCTGCAGAGACAAGAGTATTATGAAGCTCAAGACCCAGTCTGATCTCCCAACAATAGGCAGCAGCAGTGAAAACAAATCAATGTGTGTTCCACACATGCTTACTTCTATGTAATCTACTCTCTACTGGTTCTGATACAGAGCTAAACCTGAGTCGGCATCTTTATAGCTCTGCTACTCATTATGTGGCTGTGTGACCTTGAGAAATTTACTAAGCTTCTTGAAATCTCATTTTATCCTTGGTAAAAAGAAGGCGATGAAAGTAATTCATTCATAAGCTTTTCATGGGGATTAAAAGGGACAATGCAAATAAAATACGTGGCATGGTGCCTGGCAGAAAATAGACACTCAATAAACGATAGTTATTGCGGTGGGATTCGGCAGCATGCTGAGTCATGTGAGTGCTTAAAATCGATATTCTATAGAGGAAGATTTTGTGTGTGTGTGCATGTGTGTGCATGTGCACATGAGCACCCATGAGTGTGATGAGGGTTGGGAGAAATACGTAGCCAGAAAACCTGCTAGAAGAAAGGTCATTTGGTTGGAACATTCCTAGGAGGATAGACTGGCAGGGAAAGGGGGGAAGCCAGGGAAGAGGCAGGTGTGGAGGGTGCCCCAGTCTGAGAAAAACTAAAAGTAAAGAAGAGCCAGAAAAATAGTGATATGTCAACCACTTTGTTAAAACATAAGAGGAAGCAAATGGAGCACTAGAAGCAATGACAATGAGAAGGTAGGGTGGGGCCACATCCGTATTGATATCAGGAGGGCTTTTGGCTGCAAGTAACAAAACATCTGACTAACTGGGCTCAAAGCACAAACATTTACAGTTGCCTTTAAGTACATCTGGGACAGCATGCCCCAGAGTTAGTTTTGTGGCTCAACAGTATCATTGAGGAGCTAGGCTCTTCCCATCCTTCCCACACTATTCTTCTGTTGGCTTCTGTCCTTGGGTTGCAAAGGACAGTCACAGCTCCTTAGGCAAAACTGTCTGACTGCTGGAAAATACTACCCAAATAGCCTACAAATAAAGCAAGAATGAATTTATGGCTGGCTCACCACAGCGGTGTAACCACTACCTTGGCAGAGTCATAATAAATCTAGAAGAAGAAGGAAAAAACATAACACAATTTTTTTTTGATTAAGGTGGGTCTTTCCATGTAGGAGTCTAATAAAGATTAGAGAAAGTTTGACTTTATAGTTTAAAATTGGTAGAAACAACAAAGGGAGAGTTACTAAACAAATTTTGAAGAGATGACAGTAAATAGGTAAAAAAAAAAAAAAATAGACTTCCCCCCCCTTTCAAGTTTATATGTATGCATATATGTAAAGCAAAAATTATAAAATTCTAAAATGCTAATGAAAGAAATTGAAGAAGCTCTAAAAAGTTGGAAAGATACTGAGTTCATGGATTGGAAGACTTAACATAGTAACGATAGTAGTTTTTCTCAAATGAATCTATTGTATACATTTAATGCAATCCCAGCCAAAACCCTAGCAGGATTTTCTTGTAGATATAGACATGCTGATTTTAAAATCTCTATTGAAAGGATAAAGAGCTAGAATAACCAAAACAATTTTGGCAAAGTTGGTCAATGTTGGAGGACTCACACTACCCAACTTTAAAATTTGCTCTAAATCTATAGTAATGAAAAGAGCATGGTATTAATGAAAGGATAGAGACATAAATCTATGAAAAGAAAGTTCCAAAATAGACTCACACAAATGTCAATTGAGAAATATACAGATATTTCAGTAGAGAAAAGATAAGTTTTTCAGCAAATTATGCCGGACAGTTGGATATCCATTGACAGAAAGAATGAATTTGACCTATACCTCACACCTTAAATAAAAATTTAAATGGATCAAAAACTTAAGTATAAAACACAAAGCATAAACTACTTAGAAGAAAGCATAAGATAACATCCTCATGACCTTCAGTTACGTAAAGAGTTCACATATGTGACCCTAAGGGCACAAACCATAAATTAAAAATTGACATGGCTTGGTATAATCAATATTGTTAAAATGTCAATTTCACCTAAAGTGATCTACAGAATAAATGGAATCTCCATCAAAGTACCATCTTCATTCATTACAGACCTAGAAAAAATAATTCGTCACTTTGTATGGAAACAGAAAAGACCTTGTATAGCCAAAGCAATCTTAAGCAAAAAGAACAAACTGGGAGGCATCAGTCTTCCAGACTTCAAGTTGTATTACAAAGCAATAATAATCAAATCAGCTTTTAACTGGCACAAGAACAGAACCATTGATCTTTGGAACAGGACTGAGAATCCAGAGATGACACCATCTGCA
>CAUYRT010076494.1:0-23205 GCA_963574885.1 Lepilemur ruficaudatus
CATATCTTTCATTCTAAGCTTTTTTTCTATGCATATGCACATAGGATATTTACCACCATGAAAATTTGATCCTGAAGTATATGTAGCCTTTTTTGTGTTCTGCTTTTTCACTTATATGATTAAATAATTTTGAAAACATGATTTTTAATGTTTGTATAATATTCCGTCATATGTGCACACCAATCTTTGTTCGATTGATCCACTATGATTTCCAATGTTTAGGTGGTTATAAGTAACACAGTGGTGGCTTTCTTTACATCTAACTTTAACCTTTCCTCTTGATACCTGGAAAAGATTATTTTTTGGAGGTGAGTCTGGGTTTTCCCCATAGCTTCAGGTAAAAACTCCGCTTCTCATGGCCCACTGAAGCTCTGCCCATACTAAGTCCCTGAACTTGGCTCAGAATCCACTGAATGCCTCGCATGGTATTGGTCCCCTATTCGGTGTCCCTCGGTGTTTTTTCAGTTTAGTTCAGTGTTTTTCTAGAGCTCTGCTAGAAGCACATTAATGCATTAGCCACTGGGTCTTTGTGACTCTATAATTCAAATCAACTCAAATTAGAAACTCAGTGTCTTGGCCACACCAGCTACCTTTCAAGCCCTCCAAGAGACACACGTGGCTCATGGCTACCATACTGGACAGTGATGACACCGAGTGTTTCTAGTGTTGCAGAAAGTTCTGTGGGACAGCACTCAGGAAAGCTTCCCCCAGGCACTTCTGATTAACTCGTCCTGAGTCTCCCTGAGCTTTTGGGGCTTTCTGTTTCCACTTATAGTCCTCTTGCACTGTCTTCTTGGGAAGACCCATATTTCAGCCTTCTCTTAGTCTGACTAATAACTAATTTTTGCATCCAAAGGTGGAGCTTAGAGCAGGTTCTTTTTCTCTCTAGAAGAGTGGGAATTTACCAAAGACCTGAATGATAGAAACACAAGTAAACTTTTCTAGTGCTACGTCTTGGGACTCAGTGAGGAAGAAAAATGGATATTCCTAGACAAAGAGGAAGTTAATGGAGGCGGCGTCTCCCGTCTCCAGGCTGGGGATGGCCCCGCTGACAGTGGGAAGGAGAGTTGTTCCTACAGTCGCTGTCTTTAGAGAGCTGGATCCTTTCTCCTCAGCACAGGTGGAGCTTCTGTCACTGTGCCCCAGGCAGGTTTCACAGCAGCAGTGGAGGCAGAGTGAAGCCATCAGTCACCACTTCCCCTTCACACAGGACTAGCGAGGTGTTGTCGGACTCTGACAGCGAGTGGCAGGCAAGCAGAGTCCTGGGCCAGGTGCAGGGGGCAGGGGCCAGATGTTCAGAGGTGGGCTGTGTAAACACACCAGGAGATCAAGAATGGTGGGGCCTGGGACGCAAGCCACACACCAAAGCTCGTGAAAACAGTCACGTCCACATTTCAACCATGGTGCCAGCGTCCAAATTCAAACCGTGCATTCTGAGCAGGTGGCATCATATACAAAGGCTTATGGACTGTAATCACATGGCGGAACAGTCAGTCTGATGGCCAAGGAAAGTGTCATCACAAAGTGATATTTGTTTGGGAGGCAGATTCTAGACCCCAGAGAAGATTGTGTTAAAGACTCCTCCTCCCTTACCCACTGCCTCTTCCCAGGAGACACTGCACAGTGTGGGGAAGCAATGGACATCTCTCGCCAGGAGGGTGCTACCGGAAGGGGCATCTCACCTCTCCAGGGCCCAGGTTAGCCCTAGACTCTCAGTTCTGCAAGAGCAAGAGCAAGGACCAAGTTTGTCCTGCTCAGTGATCAGTCCTCAGGGCAGGCACAGGGTAGCACTCCCTAATTTTTGTTGAATGAATGAATAACAATGATTTTACAACTCTAATTCATTTAGCCTTAATCAGCTTTTATGCGCCCCACAGGGCAAATGTATTTTAGTGAGGATAATGAGATTTGGTACCAGACATGGCTTTCCCTCATATTCTTTCTTAATATTTTAATTTTTATTATATGATAATACGTACAAAATTTTGTATTATGTGTAGACTCTATGTAATAAAGTAATAAATAAAACATGCTAATGAAATAACATACTGGTGAAGCCACCACCCAAATTTAAGAACCAGAGTTTTACCAATAAAGTGGACGCTACCTGCATTCTCCCCACAGATTCCACAGCCCAGCTGTCCTATAAAAATAACCACTATTTTGAATTTCATGTTTATCATTCCCTGAACTTTAAAAATATAGTTTCACCTCATCCGTGTGAATCATTAAACAATATGTTGTCTCATTCTGCTTGCTTTTGAGTTTAAAAAAGACACATTGGTGATAGTTCTTTGAGATGTGCTTTTTATACTTTTTAAATTTTTTTATTTTTATTTTTAATTTACTTTTTGTATATATTCATGGGGTACAAGTGCAATTTTGCTACACTGATATATTGCACTGTGGCGAAGTCAGAGCTTTCAATGCATCCATCACTGGAGCAACACACATTGTACCCACCTCCCATCATCTGCTTCCGTGTGTTCACATCATTTATTAATAGCTCCCACGTCTAAGTGGAAACATGTGGTATTTGTTCTTCTGTGTCTGAGTTGGTTCACTTAAGATAATGGCCTCCAGTTCTATCCATGTGGCTGCAAAAGACATGATTTCATTCTTTTTTATGGTTGAATAGTATTCCATTGTGTATACCCAACACATTTTCTTTATCCAATCCTCTATTGATAGACATTTAAGTTGATTCCATATCTTTACTATTGTGAATAGTTTTGCAATAACCATACAAGTGCAGGTATCTTTTTTATATGTTGATTTTTTTTCCTTTGGGTAGACACCCAGTAATGGGATTGCTAGATCTTTAATGTAGTTCTAGTTTTAGTTCTTTGAGAAATCTTTATACTATTTTCCATAGAGTTTGCATTAGTTTACACTCCCAATAACGGTATCTAAGAGTTCCCTTTTCTCCACATCCTCACTAACATCTGTTATTTTTTGCCTTTTTAATAATAGCCATTCTGATTGGTGATAGATCGTATCTCGATGTGGTTTTAATATGCTTTCTTCTGATGATTAGTGATGTTAAACATTTTTTCATATATTTCTGGGCCATTTGTTTGTCTTCTTTTGAAAAATGTCTATTCATGTCCCTAGTCCACTTTTTAAAGGCGTTATTTTGTTGTTGTTGTTGTTGTTGAGTTGTTTGAGTTCCTTGTAAATTTTGGTTATTAGTTTCCTGTTGGATGTATAGTTTGCAAATATTTCTCCCATTCTGCAGATTGTCTGTTCACTCTGTTGGTATTTCTTTTGTTGTGCAGAAGCTTTGCAGTTTAATTAAGTCCCATTTGTCTTTGTTTTTGTTGCCTGTGCTTTTAAGGCATAAATTTTTTGTCTGGACCAATGTGCAGAAGAGTTTTCCCTAGGTTTTCTTATAGTATTTTTATAGATTCCAGTCTTACATTCAAGTCTTTAATCCATCTTGAGTTGATTTTTATATATGGTGAGAGATAGGGGTCCAATTTCATTCTCATGCATATGGCAATCCAATTTTCCCAGGACCATTTATTGAAAAGAGTATCCTCTCTCCAGTGTATGTTCTTGTTGACTTTGTCAAAGATCAATTGGCTATAAGTATATAGATTTATTTTTGGTTTCTCTATTCTGTTCCATTGATCTATGTGCCTATTTTTATACCAGTACCATGCTGATTTGGTTGCTGTAGCCTTGTAGTATAATTTGAAGTCAGGAAATGTGATGCCTCCAGCTTTGTTTGTTTGTTTATTTATTTATATTTTGCTAAAGATTGCTTTGGCTACTTGGGCTCTTTTTTGGTTCCATATGAACTTTAGAAGTGTTTCTAATTCTGTGAAAAATGATGTTGGTATTTTGATAGGGATTGCATTAACCCATTGTGGATTGATTTGGGCAGTATGGTCATTTTTTTATCTCAGCATATTATGGGGGTACAAATGTTTAGGTTATGCGTGTTGCCTTCCCCCCTTTCCCCAATATGGTCATTTTAGCTATTTTAATTCTTCTAATCCATGAGCATGGGATGTTTTTCCATTTGTTTATGTCATCTATAGTTTCTTTCATTAGTGTTTTATGGTTTTTCTTGTAGAAATCTTTCACTTCCTTGGTTAAATATATTCCTATGTATTTTCTTGGTAATACTTGCTTTTTATTCAACATTATGTTTCTAAGATTACCCTTGTAGCTGTCAGTATCTATATTACATTAATTTTTAACTGCTATCTAATATTCCATTGTGTGAATATACCAGAATTTATGTATTCACTCTCCTACTGATGGGTATTTGGTTGCTTCAGACTTTGGATTAGAACATTATGGTTGTGGATACCTTGCATACGTCTCTCGGTACACATGTGTAAGAAGTTCTCTAAGATGTATACTTGGAGTAGAATCACTCGGCCTATGGTAGGTGCAGTTTTAACTTTCAAAATGTTTCCATATTTTTCTGCAAAATGACTGAATTAATTTATATTGAAAGAGTTCCCATTACTCCATATCCTTACCGTTACTTGTTATCCTCAAGTTTTTTAATTTTTGCTAATCTGGTGAGTATTATATTGTGCTTCTAATTTATGTTCTCCTGATTCTAATGAGGTTGATCAATTTTTCATATATGTTTTGTTTTTCAAACTTCTTCTTTAGTGACATTTCCATTCTTCTGCTCTTTTTCTATTGGGCTTTATCTTTTTCTAAACTGACTTGTAAGAATTATTTGGGTGTCCTAGATACTAATTCTTTGCTGAGTAAATATCTTTCCAATGTTTTCTGTCAGTTGCTATTTACTTACTTAATGGTATCTTTTGAAAATTCAACATTCTTCTTTCTTTTTGAACAGAAGTTCTTGATTTTAGAGTAGTCAACATTTCTCAATCTTTTCTTTTTGTGTTTTAAGAATCTTTTTCTTATTTTGAGTTTATAAAAATGCTCTCTTATATTATCTTCTAAATGTTTTAAAGTTTTGTCTTTCATATTTAAGTCTTTAAATATTGAATTGATTTTTATGTGAGACAAGAGTAGGAATTAACACATTTCCCTCCTTTTCCCCTTCCTTGCCATGGACAATTGTCTAGGCACCATTTATTGTAAATTCACCCTTTTCCCAGTGACCTTGTAACTTCTGTATCAAGGGTATGGGGGTCTTTGAAATAAATAAATCTTGAAATCTGGTAGGGGAAGTCCCCTACTTCATTATTCTTTTTGAGGAGTGTCTTTTTTTCATTCTTAATCTGGAGGAGCGAGTGGTATCAGTGCCCTAGTGTTAGGTTGGGACAAGGAGGAAGGGGAACAGATGCTTTGTCTAGAAGGTTTCCATTGAGAAACAGATGGCACTCGGAGATGCTTTGTCTTCTAGGAAGAACATATTGACCGGAGGGGGCTTCCAAAAAGGAACGGATGACATGTCAAGGGGGCTTTCAAGGATTAAATAGATATTTGGTCTATGGTAGGGGGTCTTTAAGGACTGACCAACTAAAAAGAGATAGAAAGGCAGCAAAGTGGAGATATGATCAAAGCCACAAAGGAGGCTCTTTCGAGCACATGTACAAGTAAGGTAACAATGTTCTTAAGTGAATTACCCCCATTAACATAGTAAAAATCATGTCTACTAGCACCATGACAGTTTACAAATACCATGGCAGCCCCCACAAATTGCCTTACAAGGGTAGAAAAGGGGAGGATTCACCATTTCAGGAATAGGAATTCTCTACCTTTTTCCAACAAAAACCATGAGTATTCCCCACCCTCCCTCCTGCTACTTAGCATAGAATTAGGGGATCATCATAAAGGAGAGAAATCTTGTTAAACTCAGGGTCTCCTCCACTCATGGGGGGTTGACCCATTCCTTCTCCAGAACGTTCTATGCTTTAATAAACTTTGGCACTTTGCTTGCATCTGCTCGCTCTGCTCATTTGCTCCGTCGACTCTGTACCGGTCACCACTCTTCAGTACTGGGAACCAAGAACCAGGGAACACAGACCTGACATCTGGTCCCCACACCTGACAGCAGGCCGCAAATACCAGGGACTTGGAATTCTGACAATTTGCGTGTGATGCTTGTTTATGAGGGGTGCACCATATAGGCTACGCCGTAAACATCTATCTGTGATGCTGAAGTCCTCGACTCAGTATAGGAAATTCTGAATCTCTTTTAGCCTTGGGCTACACTTTCAATATCCTTCTAAGTGCTGAATTCCTAAAACAGAGAAACCATCTGACAGGAATGTTAGAGTTTACCCAAGGACAAGAAAAATATCAGCGTTTGGCTTGTAAACCAGATGCAGTGGCTGTGACGGTCCCGGGAGGGAGGCAGCATGCTCTCAGGATGGCTTACAGACCGTGGTGCTGTGCTGTCACACATTAGGAAGGGAAAATGAAGCAGAAGAACCACCCCCGACAACCCCTGAGATACTCTCAGCAAAGTGCTTTTTCATCAAAGCCTCCGCTTCTTGACAAACACACTCTGAGATGCATCTGGGGAATGTCTCTGATGTAGAAAAATCCAAGGTCAGAGACACAGCGGGTATGGGAAGAATCCATTCAGGCATCCATACAATGGCTATTTAGTGAGCACCTACTATGTGCCAGGTACTGATCTAGGGATTGGGGATACAGCCCTGGATGAGACCGACAAGTTGCTGACATTTGAATGCAGAGACAGACACTATAAACAGCTAAACAAATGAGCCAGATCTTCTTAGCTAATGAATAACGCTTATCTAGAAATGAAAACCGGGTGATGCTCAGGGCAGGGAAGGTTTCTCTGAGGAAGTATGCATGGCAGGAAGGGGCAGCCATGGCAATAGCTGCCGTTTAATCCTTCAACAAGGGGTTGTCAGTAGAACAGCTGGGCCCACCTGTGCGCCCTTCTCCTGCGGAGGCTTTTGTCCACACTCTTGCAGGGGGTCCTTCACTCACACCCTGTCCCCCATCCAATCCCTCCTGTGGACTGTGGTGGCCTCCTGAAACAGTTGCAGCCCAGCCCTCCTTCTTCAGAGCTGCCACTGTGTCCTTCGAGACCAGTCCCAGCTGCAAGAGCCATGGGACCGCATGCTCTCGGCTGCCCCAGCCAGCCTGGCCTTCCCTGTTTTGCCGTGATGCTCCAGGCTGTCTGTGGGTTCGGGGCTCCATTGGTGGGAGCCCATCTCTTGACCCGTGTGTGGTACAGAAAGCCCAGGAATGGAAGCCAGGGGACCTGGGTTCTCATTCCAACTTGCTGTGTGACCTTACTTAAGCCTCTCTGGACTCGCGCCTGTGAAATCAAAGGATAGCACCAGTGATTCTCAAACTGTTCTGTGGGACCCGGGTCTTTTCTCTGTGCAGAAGTGCTTTGAATTTTATTCGAAACTATTTTTATGGTTGTAATAGGAAAACAAAACTCCAATCGGTTATATGCTAAACATCAACATATTAAACCCAATATGTTAATTTGTTTTGTGTGGCAAACTCATTTTTTGCACAGACCTTAGAATCAAGCTCTTTCTGCCATCTGGGTGTGTGTGTGTGTATACATACAAGCTAATAAAATGTCACTGATTTGAAGTTGCCTCTCTGCTCTTACGTGGCACGTCTGCTCTCAGTGAACAGTGGAGCAGGTGCATTACTGCAGCACCCACCCTCTCCACCAAGCCCGGCTCCGACGTGTGTGCTCTTGGCTTGTTCTCAGCACGTTCTTGTCATGTACAATCATCAGTTTCACGGGGCCGAGTGAACGCTGTAATACAGACAGAGCTTGCCTTTTTTAGATACCCGTTTTAATTGGAGATAACTTTAGATTTGCAGAAAAGTTGCCAAGATGATACAGAGTTCCCATATACTCTTCCCCCGTCTTCCTTTAACATTAACCTCTCACATGCCCCTCCGCCACTGTCAGGGCAGGGAAATTAAAACTGGGCAGCTCTGTTACCCAAATCACAGACCTTATATTCAGATGGCACCAGCTCTTCTACTGTCGTTCTGGGATCCCATCCGGGGTCCCACGTGGTGTGAGTTGTCACGTCTGCTTCGTCTCCTCCAGTCTGGGATGGTTTTTCAGTCTTTTCTTGTTTTTCATGACATTGACACTTTAGAAGACTACCTGGTATGTATTTGGTAGGCTCTCCCTCAGTTTGGGTCCGTCTGATGTTTCTCGTGGTTAGACCAGGGTTATGGGATTTGGGGACACAGTCCATGTGGACCAACCATTTTAATGCACAGAGATCTTGCCCTCTAGCAGCCGTGCCCAGCTGGCATTTGGGAGTATGACCCAATCAGATTAGTACTTCCTGCTCTTGAGCAGGACTCAAGAGGGACGAGCACAGGGGCCCAAACCTTGAATGCTTCCGCTTTAATTGCTCCAAAAGGTAGGGAGACAATTGGGTGGAGGGCCCCTGGTCAGGAATCACTGAGGGTGCTAAGCAGTGTCACCGTGGCAGGAGGGAAGGCAAGGAAAACTTGGGCAGTGGCTGGGGCCCCATGGGGAATGGCCAAGTCCTCTGTCATATGTCACCAGAAAATTGATGAGAGTTGGAGAGGGAGAAGGATCTGTGAGTCACTCATCCCAAAAATTAGGAATTATTTGATACTGTTGGAAATGGAAAGAAAATCTGTGATCTGAGAACAGGCGTGGTGTGTGTGAGAGCGTGTGTGTGTGTATGACAGTGTGAGTGTGCACCTGGGTGTACGTGTGAGGGAATGCATGTGTGTATGTGAGTCTGTGTGTGAATGACACCGCGTGTGTATGTGAGTGTACCTGAGAGTGTGTCAGAGTGTGTCTGTGTGAGTGTGCTTGTGAGTGGATGTGTGAGCGTGTGAATAGGCTTGCGCACTTGACACTGTTTGTGTACGAACGTATGACTGTGTGTGCTTGTGAGTGGATGTGTGACTCAGTGTGTTTATGGGAATGTAGGTATGAGTATGTGAGTGTGTGTGTGCAAGTGTGTGACTGTGTACCTGAGTGTGTGAGTGTGAATGTACACATGAGTGTCCGTATGAGTGTATGTGTGACACAGTGTGAGTGTGTATGTGAATATATGTACGAGTGTGTGAGTGTCTCGGTGTATGACACTGTGTGTGTTAGTGAATGTATGTGTGTGTATGTGAGTCTATGAATGAGGTGTGTGTGTGTGACACTGTGCGAGCGTGTGCGCGTGTAAGGCAGTGTGTGTGGGTGTATGTGTGAGCGTGTGAGGTATGTACGTGTGTGTGGGTATGTGTGTGTGAGGTGTGTACGTGTATGTGGGTATCTGTGTGAGCGTGTGAGGTGTGTACATGTGTGGGTATGTGTGTGAGTGTGTGAGGTGTGTACGTGTGTGTGGGTATGTGTGTGAGCGTGTGAGATGTGTACGTGTGTGGGTATGTGTGTGAGCGTGTGAGGTGTGTGGGTGTATGTGTGAGCGTGTGAGGTGTGTGTGGATGTGTGAGCGTGTGAGGTGTGCACGTGTGTGTGGGTATATGTGAGTATGTGAGGTGTGTACGTGTATGTGGGTATATGTGAGTGTGTGAGGTGTGTACGTGTGTGGGGGTATGTGTGTGAGCGTGTGAGGTGTGTACGTGTGTGTGGGTATGTGTGAGCGTGTGAGGTATGTACGTGTGTGTTGGTATGTGTGTGTGAGGTGTGTACGTGTGTGTGGGTATATGTGTGAGCGTGTGAGGTGTGTGTGTGTGGCCCTGTGTGAGCATGTACGAGTGTAAGGCAGTGTGTGTGGGCGTGTGCTCGCGTGAGTGTGTGCGTCTGTGTGACAGGCAGTGGGTTGGGAAGCAGCCCCGTTCCAGCCTAGTCCCACGTATCCCACACTCTACATCTCAGTTTCCTCTGGGCACAGGGTGAGCCCCTCCCAGCCCCCCAGTCACTGCCAGGAGGAATAAGTATTACTATAACCACGCTTGGGGAAAGCGTGAAGTGATACACATGCAGGGTGCTGCTACCACCAAGGAGAGTGAAAAATAGGAGCTGGCAGTTATTGGTCAGAGAGGTGAGCAAGAGAACAGGCGTGAAAAGGCAGTGAGGCTCTAGGAGCATAGGCTTGAGTAGAAACCCACGTGTAAATTTCGTACTCAAGTGTGTTGAATTCCAACACAGAAAAGCCTTCTGTGCAGAGCGGAGGGCATGGGCTCTGCGTTCCTGCTGCCTGTCTTCCCAGTTGAGGGCCTGATTTCCATGTCTGATCCCGGCACTGGCTGAGGCGGTACAGTATATTACAGGCTAATTAAGGCTGTTAATGATAACGGTAACCCAGTAAGTAATCTATGGCATTATCCTGATCTATCTCGGTCACCGCCTTTCATCTGGCCATTAAGGTGACAAGCTTCATAGAACACGGTCATCTCCCTTCTCTCGGCCCCTTGGTGTTTTTCTCCCTGGAAGATCTATGAACTCTCTGGGGCTGAGTCATAGGAGGATATAGCTGAAGGGCTGGACTAACCAAGCTCCTCCTCCAACCAGAGTGTGTTCCACTCATAAGACCTGGGCACATGGGAAGTCTCCTTTTTATTCCCTCCCTGTTAAGAACTGAATGTTTGTGTCCCTTGAAATTCATATGCTGAGGCCCTGGCCTCCAATGTGATGGTATTTAGAGGTGGGGCCTTTGGGAGGTGATTAGGTTTGGATGAGGTCATGTGGGTGGGGGCCTCATGATGAGATTCATGTCCTTATAAGAAGAAGAAGAGAGACCAGAGCTCTCTGTGCCATGTGAAAACACAGCAAGAAGGTGGCCTTCTGCAAGCCATGAAGAGAGCCCTCACCAGCAACCAAATCTACTGATAACTTGTTCTCGGCCTTCCCAGCCTCTAGAATGTGAGAAATCAATGCATCTGTTGTTTAGGCTGTTCTGCGGCATTTTGTTACAGCAGCCCAAACTGCCCAAGATGCTCCCCTAGTATTACAGAGACTGGGGCCATGAGATGACAGCAAAGGAATCAGCGGTTTAAGACCTGGTAATATGGTCATGATGCAGGTCCTTAATAGGCATCCTTAGCAACAGATGGGTCACCTTGGGGCCCAGGCTCAGCTCTACAATCTCAGCCACACATACTGAGAAGGCATTCCAGTACTTCCTGGCCCAATGGCATCGGATGTGGTCCTAACACAACAGGAAACATCTAGTGGTCTTCCCAGCACCCTCAGGCTCTCAGCTGCTATGCCCACCTCTCCTTACCTATGCCTTTGGTGGGCACACAACATTGGCAGCTGCTTTAGGAAGTGAGAGAGGGAGGGAGGTGGGCTTTGGGATTTTTTTAAGAAGAGGAGACTCAGAACAAACCCTCCCCAAATTCTGAAACTGGGTGCCAGCAGGGAACTCATCATCCAAGGCCCATGCATAAAGCACTTTCTCCATTTCTCAGTGACATTGAGTCACCGAGATGACATTGAGTCATCATCTTTAATTTTGAATGAGACATGCATATTGTATATTCTTTCCAACTACAAATCAACTGCCATCTTTTTCTTCATCATCTTCCTCTTTAAGACCATCATGAAAGAATTACAGTGGCTGGGGACCACCCATATCCCTGGCACTGATGCTGAAAGGGGCTGGGGGAACAAATATCCTATTAGAGAAAGGTAATGTTCTCCACTGAATTGAGATGGATTTTTGGTCACCCAGCCCCTTTAGTGGGGAAGACACTGGGGAGAAGCTGAAGGTCAGGACACGCATGAGGCCCCTGAGAACACATGCTACATGGGGCTCTTATTTTGGCCCAGACTACGGCCACGTCTGTGGTCTGTGTCTGTGCCAGGGAGGCTTGAGCAAGGTGAAGGGGGAGTTTCCTGGTTGTGATAGTAATAGCGAACGTTTCTTGAGTGCTAACCATTTATCGAGTGTTAAGCTTAGCTTATGAGCTAAGCCTAAGTGCCTTGCAATCACCCCATGAGGAGGGTGTTGCTCCTGTCTCTGCTTCACTGTGAGGGGAGGTTAAGTCACCTGCCAGGGAGACAAAGTCAGAGAGGTCGGGTTTGGACCAAACTTTGCTTGACTCTGGAGTCTTCTGCTCACCCGGTCCTCTGGACCACTGCTTTTCAAACACTGTTGGCTGCAACCCAAGTGAGAAAAACATATTACCTTATGACCTACTATCCAAACATACAGCTGAAATTAACATTTTCACAAAACAATACTAACCTTTTTCGGTGTCTGATGTATTCTGATTTTTAGAAAGATTCCATTCTTTTTTTAAAGGCTAGTTGAATCCACTAAATCGATTTCACAGCTCACCAGTGGGCTGTGGACCCACAGCTTGTAGACTTCTTCCTTTGGTGCCCAAGAGAGTCATTTTAACTACAGCAAGCAGTTCTAATAAGGGTGTGTTTCTCTGGCCCTCAGACTGGGCTGGCATAACTAGGAGAAGAGAAGTTCCTCAGATGGTTTATGCTGCATTTGGATTTGGGGCAGACTCCAGAGGCTGTTTTTTGAGGGGGAAGGGATGTCAACCAGCCAATCTGGCCACCAGAATTAAGACCCCCTTGGGGTGTCTCGCATGTGTTAGACACCATGGGGTTCCGGACTTGCGTGTTAAGGTTCCTGCTGCTATGATCTTTCTCAAAGAGCACATGAAACAACAGGGGACAATAGCAGATGGACAGAAGCCTGAGGGGACCTGGAGGAACACGAGGACCTTCATTCACCATTATTTGTCTGCACACAAGCCTTTCCAACAACGGAGCCACAGTCCCAAATGAGCTGCCCCTACACTTAAAACATCTTTCTTCTCCCTTCTCCTCTCCTTGCCCTCCTCCTCCTCGTTAACAGGCACTATATTTGCAAGATATAAGACTTAAAAGATTCCAGGGGGCAGACCATTGAAACTCTCCCTCCATGCCGGTCCCCAGCCACGTAATACCCACTCTGAAGGTGACCAGCTCTTCTAGTTTCTTGTATATCCTCCCAGAAATAGTCTAGCACATATAAGCAAGTGTAAATTAATTTTTCTTTCTTTCTTTCTTTTTTTTTAACACAAATTATATTGTATCATACTCACTGTTTTGCATCTGGCACGTAATCTATCTCGGAGATCACAGCATATCAATAAAGAGTTCTACGTTCTTTTTTTTTTTTTTTTTTTGGAACTTTCTAGAAATTCTTACTTGAGTGGACCATAGTTTATTTAACGAGTCCCTCATTGATGAAATATTTAGATTATTTGTAATTTTTTGCTATTATAAAAAATGAAGCAACAGATGACCTTCTTTCACTCTGCGCTGTGTCTAAATGTGGCCTGCGGTGGCCCCCTAGGCCTCTGTCTGCCTCTCCACCCTGAGCCCTGCTGTGCCCACCCTCCCTTGCCCTCAGCTTCAAGTCTGGCTGCCCCCCTCATCGGTTGCTCTCTCCTCCCTCTGCACGTGTGTGTGTGCTGTTCCTTCTCCTTGGAATGCTCCCTGCCCCTGGCTGACTCCTAACTCACCTTCTGGTCTCAGCTTGAGAAATCCTTTCTGGAGGCAGCTCTGTTCATCCTCGCAGCCTTCTATAGACTTGTAATCAATCACTTAATACTACACAGGGTGGCCCTAAAGTCCTTATGCTATTGGGAATTTTAATAAATTTACTTCTATGATATAAACAATCTGCAAGATGGAAAAGAGAAGGAATTTAATCATAATTTACCAAATTTAATTATAGAAATGTTGGCTTTTGACATATCCGACATCATTTTAGATACATTTGGATATAGCCATTCCATATAGCGAAGGGTTTATTACCTAGAAAATTAAAGAAAGAAATTAGAATAAATGAATCATTAAAAATTTCATTGAAATCTTGAGTAAATTTGTTCTCTGTTGCATTTTGCAAATTATTTATATACATTATACGGAAGTGAAATTTATTAAAAACTCAAACTGCACAAGAACTACATGGATAACCTAATTTCATTTCTTTTACCGTATTTCCTCTAACACATACACACTTTTCTCCACATTTCACATTTCTGAGAGTGGGGTGCATCTTACCATCAGTGATGTTTTATGACACCGTGAGCCCAGCAGCCATTGTGACTGCCGTTCCTGCCTGAGCGAGCACACACTTGGCCATGGTTGTCCACGTTGTCATCCCTTCAGCTGAGTTAGGTGCCTAATTACAGTGCATATCTGGGGTTTAATTTATGTTTAAAATACCTTCAAAATGATGTCACTCGGATTTAGTACTGAAACAAAAAGTTTATGTAGAAAGAAAGTAGAATAGCAGGCTGTCGATTTGATGTTAGCAGGCAAATTTTTATCATTCGAAAGATAATATTAGTTCAATATTTTCTTGCATAGTAACAACACAATGCTTCGTAGGACTGTTATAGACTGAATTGTGTCCCCCACCCCACCCTCCATCAATTCATATGCTGAAGCCCTAACCCCCAAAGTGACTGTATTTGGAGAAAGGGCCTCTGCGGAGGTAATTAAGGTTAAATGAGGTCATCTGGATGGGGCCCTAATCCAACAGGATCAGCGGCCTTGGAAGAAGAGACATCAGGGATGTGCCTGCACACAGAGGAAAGGCCAGATGAGGACACAGCAAGAAGATGGCCATCTGCCAGCAAGAACAGAGGCCTCAGGAGAAACCAAAGCTGCCTGCACCTTGATCTTGGACTTCCAGTCTCCAGAATTACGAGATAACAGAGTTCTGTTGTTTAAGCCACCCAGGCTGTGGTATCTTTTTGGCAGCCTGAGGCAACTTGGGCATGAAAAAGAAAGACTCTCACAGGGAGACGAAGCCATGTTACAGTTTGTTGCTGACGTCGTGTGAAAGAATTGTCTATCACAGGCTGACACGACAGCACCAACATCTGTTCTGCGTGATGGGTGTCAGGACTTGGAAGAAAGTCTTGGAGACGATAGTGGAACACACTTTTGAGAAGCGCCACCTCATTCATCCTCCATCCATGGGGCCATTTTCAAGTCTGAGTTGTAAAGAGATTCAGAAGAGTTGGACTCTGAATAAGAAGTTTTTAGTATGGTGTCATTAATTTATTTTGCTTTTATTTCCCTTTTTGCCTAAGAGCAATAACAACAACAAAAAAAAATCTAAATGATTATAAATGAGTCTTTCAAAAAGTTCTAAGTGATAAGAAGTATTGTGTCTAATTGGTGGTCTCTCTCATTCTCTTTTTTTTTAGTGGACATAGAATAATGGTGTGTCTCAAAGTCAGTGGTGTCCTGGATTTGATGAAATATGGTATATTAGTCAGCTTAGGCTGCCATGACAAAATACCGCAGGCTGGGTTATTTAAAAAACATTTATTTTCTCACACTTTGGGAAGCTATATGTCCACGATAAAGGTGCCAGCAAATGTCTGGTGAGGGATCTCTTCCTGGCTTGCAGATGGCCACCTTCTGTTTGTGTCTTCACACGATGCCTTCTCTTTGCACATGCAGAGAGCGAGCTCTGGTCTTTCTTCCTCTTTTTATAATAACACCAACTGTGTCAGATTAGGGCCCCACCCACGTGGCCTCATTTAACCTTAATTACCTCCCAAAAGGCTTTATCTCCAAATACAGTCACACTGGGGGTCAGGGCTTCAACATATGAATTTTGTGGGGATGCAATCTAGTCCATAACCTATGGTGATACGTATTTATTTAGTATAAGTCTCTCCTACCAATTGAAAGTTTCCCAGAGACCATAACTGCTTTGATTGTCTGTTTAATGATGACCATTTCTTCTCTGGTCAGCTTGGACCCCAGCACCTGGCATGTGGTCTGGCACATAGTAGGTGCTCCATGAATGTCAATTGGCTCAATATCTTTTCATGATCCTCTCTGAGAACTGAGCACAGTTCCTGCTTTTGGAAAGAATGCCAGAGGACTCCCCTGTATGCCTCAGACACTGTTGTCAAGGCCAAATCCTGTCTTGGTTGTCATTACTACTCACAAATGACGGTGCAGTGCTGGAACACAAGAGCTCGCCATCCTGAGAAATCTGGCCAGATCTTCTTAGCGCAGGTGGAGGAAGCCAGACAAAGTCCTCATCCAAAGTTAGAAGCAGGGCTGGGCTAGACTTGGGTCTCCTCTGCACGGCCCTTTCCACCCATGACTCTGATCAGCTGGCTGGAAATTTACGAGTGTCACAGGGAACTGGGTGCCCTGGCCCTAAGACTTTTGCAATTTGAGTGTAGAAGCCAAGAAATTTGTCACTGGAAATCTGAGTGCATTTTGTTTTCTAGCTTAGAGATGAAAATTTTAATATTATTTTGGGGAAGATTAGTTCTCGGCTCTGCAGGACCCCCTGAATGGCCCCTTTGGTTGCGTGGGGCAGTAGCCACCCATGCTGGGAAACCAGGGAGGGCAGTGTTGACTTAACAGAGAGGTAATGCCGGGAAAATGTTGGTGGTCATGGGGGCTGGTTCTTGGGGGGCTTCAGGGGGTGAGGGAGAAATTGAATGGCAAACATTTTATTTTACTTTGCCTGAATTCTTGTTGCTTCTTACACAAGCAATGATATTAGTATATATGTGGTCATGGTGGTGAGGAGGTCGGGGAGGTTGGCAGTTGTTTTCAGGAAAATGGAAGCAGAGGAGAAGACACAAGAGCATGAGATTTGATCCTCCCCTTGGGCCAGAAGTGGAAACTAAGGCACAGGCAACCCTGCTATAGAAAATTAGCACAAAAGCCCTAACGATCAGAAGAATTGTGCTGCCCATTCAGAAGAGGAAGCCCAGGATTTGGAGGATAGGTCAGAACTGAATCTCAAACAGAGGTGCTATTGTGATTTCCCTGACCTGGGATATTGTCTGGGGTCCCTAGGCTTGGCACCACATAGGCTGCACTCAATTCATCCTCAGTGGTGAGCTTTGACGAGGACCCGGGTGCAGCAAGGTCGCTGCTCTGGGACACCGACCCCATACAACACGATGTGAGGGGTGCCCACTGGAACTGGGAAGTACGGGACACCCGCACGCAATTCCTGAGCACTGCAGGAACATCTAGAGACTTGGAAAGGATGAGATGTCCTGTGGGTAAGCAGGCTGGGGCTCAGAGTCACTGCTGTTTGTACGCTGAATGTCAGTGAGCATTTGTTCCCCTGGGCTGAGATGTCCCAGTGAGACACACACCAGCACCTCTTACTCCTTCCTAGCTCAAAATTCTTCTCTACTGCCATTATTTTCTTTTCTTTTGACTTTCATGTGATCAGGGTAAAACCGGTAAAAGAGAGCAGAGCTGTGATGGCCCAGTAACCATGGGTACTAATGCCTGGCATTTTCTTTTGTAGGAGTTTTACCCAGATCATCTCATTTTGTCTCACAACTGTCCCAGGTTGAGACTTGCCACCAGGAGTGTTGACCTGCTCATGACACCACAGGGCAGGCCGGGAAGGGGCAGGGCTTCCTGTCTCAGCTGGGATTGGTTCAGGGTCTGGGAAGGGGGATGGAGCACTCAGCCTATCAGAGAGCGGAAGGCAGAGACAGGGGAAATGCGGGAAGGCCTAACGCTTGTGATTTGGGGAAGTTCTTCCCTTACTTCTGGTTATTTGCTTGTTTGTTCATTTTCTGCTGGAGTAACTGCAACACGGGAGACACTGAGGTACAGGACAGGCTGACGCTCAGGCTGCTGAGGGTTTCTCCCAGATGGATAAGCCCGGCTTCTGTTTATCAGGCTTCCAGAATCTTCTTAGGCAGGAACAGGGGTGAGGGGCAGCTGGTGGCAAGTCTGGGGGCATCTTTCCTAATTTCTTACTCCCAGTGGAAGGGCACTTTCAGTGTCTGAGAACACCATGTGGCCTTCCACTTGTGCAGGGTGTGGAAAATTGCATTCTCGTGTGTTCGCGGTGACCAGGGAGGGCCTGGGATGGCAGGAGCCCTGCTCGGGTCTCTCTGTCAATTCCTCCGTGACAGCTGCAGATTCAGAGACCACACTTCAATTACGCACCCAGCAGGTGAGGGGGTGCTTGGACAGGGCTGTCACGTGGAGATCAAGGAGGTAATTCATCCTTTTTACAGCCACAGAACAGAGAGCGGGGATGGGGGTAGGGCTTGGGGGGGGGGCGGAGAGAGAGAAAGAGAGAGAGAAGGTGAGGGAGAGCTGAGCGAATGATCAAAAGGCTCTTTGGGAATGGACGTGTAGAGCCATCCATCTCTGCATTCTCTCTCACTCATCCCTGTCATGCCAGGCATTTCTACAAAGCACTATTTCTGCATCAAACAATACCAAGAAGGCTCGAGGCAATGGCTTCCTGGGAGGGAGGACATGCGTGCGTGCTGGGGGTGCCAGATGGAGCAGAATTCTTCCACCTTCCCGCCTCCTGCACTCTGTGCGTTCAGCTAGCTGTGGTCTCTGCAACCTTATTCAAATACCGAAGGCAAGGGCTGGCTTTGGGTGTTCCCAAGGGAGACCGAAATGATTCAATGCCTGAGGCCATTTGCATTTGGGGAAGAGAATGAATCTCAGGGAGCTGCTAGACTGAAAAGTCCTTTCTCTGCTCACAAATGGCTGCCTCGTTGGGGTGCAGTGGCGAAAGCATGTGGGGTGGCACCACGTCAGATCTGACCCTCTAAGGCTTTAAGTGAGTCTGGAAAGACAGCAGCTAGAGCAGGGTTTTGGCAAGTGACTTGCTGCTGCTCCCTGGGCCTTGTGTGGCTTCACTTTGAAGCCCAGCTGCATCAGGGCATTTGGGCATTTGCACAGCAACCATGAGGGGAGGTGAGGGTGTGGAACAACAGCCAATCTATCACCCCTGGGGTGTGATTCCTTGGTGTGGTGTCTGTGTGTCTGTAGCTCACATTCCTGGGAAACCCTTCTCCCAGAAGCCCCACACCTAGAACCTCAGACTCTAAGGGGTCTCCCAACCACGTGGCTTGGCATCAGGCTGCCCTCCCTGACTTCTTTTCTCTGCCCCAGCCTGGTTTCTCATGGTCCCCAACTCCCAGGCCACCCCCACTCCTAGAAGCCTGTCTGCTCACAGCTGTAGGAGAATGTTCCTGAAGAGCTCCCTGGCTTTCTGGCTAGGAAGCCTTCCAATTGCTTGGAGTTCTTGTGCAGAGCTGAGCTGATCTGGGTCTTAGATCTGAGATTTTGAGCTAGGAGAGTTTATTGCCTTCATTTCCCATCCTTATTGCATGATACAGTGAACACTGTTCCTCATGCCTCCCTCTGCACATCAGAGCTCTTTCCAGGGGACGCCAACTCCTGAAGCTCTCCACCCTCAAAGGGGCTTCTCCTAAGAGAACCTTGGAGCCACATCCTCCTTCCCTGGCCTCGTGGCAGTTGCATCTCATCCTTGCTGCCTACAGATACATACATGCCATTCATTTACCTATTTCAAGTTCAATAACCCGGCCCTTGGGAAAGTCCTATACTATTAAATGTAAGCACAGAACTTTCTGATGTGGCTGCTGTTGTGTGGTTTCGCATCCTCCTGAGCTGGTTGAGGATTTGAGTCCAGCCCGACAGAGGCAGGGGACAAGGTGCAGGCCAGTGGAGTCAGAAAGAGCCAGTCCTGGAGGGCCAAGGAATTATCTAGGCATGTCTTCCTCCTCAGTCCTCCAGGAAACCTCTTAGCAATGTCAACTGACATTGTTTTCTTCTTTTTATAATTGCTGGGAACATACTAAGCCATATGTTCTAGCTCTTGGTTATCTGGAATCTAATAATAGTCTAATAATTCTTCATACCTGTAGGTGTATCATCTTTCCAGCTAATGTTCGAGCTGCTAAGGATGAGGGAGGGGGACAGGAGCCATATCTCTTCTGGCTCTCTCTATCCAGGTATGCAGTTCAAAAAACCTACCTGAAGTTCCTCCTCTGTGCCATGTGCTGTGCTGTTACTGAGAATGCAAAGATAAGGATGATGTGACCTTCATTCCCAAGGGGGAAGCAAGGAAACCTGATTTCAGCATGGCACAGTGCCCACCATGATGAGGCAGACACACACATTCTCATGTGAGAGAATCTCAGGGTGGTTGTTGGAGAAGCTGAGACCTCAGCAAGGTCTGAAAGGGTGAATAGGGAGGAGGAGGAAAGGGGGGGCAATCTTCACAGAGAACAGCATGAGCAAAGGCCCAGAGGCACCTGTCTGGCAATCTAGAGAGTGATCTATCTTCCTAGAGTGTTGAGTTTAAGGCAGGGCGTGGCGTAGGGTGGACGAGCGTGCTTTTCTGTGTGTGTGTGCATGTGTGTGTTGGGGCAGTGTTGCTGTGTGTGTCTGCATGTTAGGGCTGTGTGTGTGTGTGTATGTGTATGTGTGTGATAGGGTTGCCATGCATGCTGCACTGGAGGGCTCCAGCTTGATTCCGGGGGTGACAAGTGTGGAGACATTGGAACATGGAGGCGAGTCACACGGAATACCATAGTCAGGTTTGCACTTCGGAAAGCGCAGTCCGGAGGAAGATGGATGGGCTGTGGGGACCCGGGGCAAAGCTATTTCAGTGGTCCACCGAAGAGATGATGAGGACTGGAGTCAGGGCAGCAGCTCAGGGAAAACTGTGAAAAATAATTAGGAGAAAGAATGGCCAGAGCCTCACCTTTAACTCTTCAGTTACCGAATGAATCCTTGCTGATGGCGGTAGAGCTGAGGAAGAGTGAGAGCATCGAGCCCCACTGCTTTCGCAATCACCTTGAGCAAATTGTGTTTGTCCGCCTCTGACTTGGGCAATTTTAGATCCCTGCTCTGCACAGCCCACTCAGAACACTGGCTTCATTGATTTGGTTTCTCTCTCCCCATCTCCCTGCCACCTGCCCCCACTCTCTGACTGCTCCCTGCCCAGGAACGTTTTGAGTTGGAGGAAGCACAGGAAGTCCGGAGGGTGCCTTGGATAGGGGCGGATGCAGGCTTTCTCTCCTTGTAGTGTTCTCAGGGTTGAAGCTGAGGGTCTGTCTCCCCACACTCCCACTCCAAGTGGCCTAGAGACTCGGCTCTGGTCCTAAAAACACAGAGATCAGGCGAGCTGCCCTGCGGCTCCAAATGCTGTGAAAGGATCGGGGTAGGTCCCAGGTAGTTTCTACTGGTCTTCAGCAAAATGGGGAAGATAAGAAGGCTGTACCATTTTTCATAAGTCTAAATTTATTCTGTTAAAGTTTCTGCTTTTATCCTGAGATTATCTTCTTCCCATCTTGTGGTGTTAACAAGTCATTAAAAAAAAGAAACGGTGATAATAGGATTTATTTTTAATGTGCTTGTTTGGCAAAATATAAACTTGGCAATTTTATGTTGATCTGCCCTCCCCCAAATTATTTTGAAATTTTCTTGGCACGTGAAATCTTAGAGTCTGGGAGCTGTTGAGATAGATGCTATGTTGCTGCTCCAGGAGGTGGATGATGGGTGAGAGCTGGACTCTGCCACCAGACACAGTCTAAGTCCACACTCAGCTCCAGCATTTCCCAGCCATGTGACTTTGGGGCTTGAGGATCCTGATCTATAAAATGGGAATAATATAGCACCTACCTTATAGGGGTGTGGAGATCGGATGAGATAATGTGTCTTCACTATCATTATTACTTCTAAAGATTTCCATTACAGATATCATTTCTTTGTCTACCATGAGCTCAAACTCCAGAAATTCTACTCGAGAAATTTGGAATGTCTATGCCCACTGATTAATCCAGTCTCTCTCGTATTTCTTTGGTATTTAGGGTTTTGATGAAAGAAAGGGGCAGAAAGAAAAAAAGGGGATTGAAAGGAGAAAAAGGTGGGAGAATGCTCTAGAGCTATTTGCTTGTACCACAGTTTCGGGGCCAACACAGAAGACTAAGAACGGAGAACTAAAAGGACTCTCAAATTAGCTGCCTTTGCTCCTTGTTTGGCACCATTTCTTTTGTACCGTTAGATTGGGCTCTTAGCTATGTTGGAAAGTTGAAAAAGTTCTGTGTTAACCACAGCAGAAATGTTTCCTTCTTAGTGGCCTCTAATTTGTCACTTCTAGAAGACAGGCAGCTGCATTTATATCTGTTCCCTCTGGGTTCATAATGGTTTCCTGTGGCACTGTCCCAGGGCCCCCTTGCACAGGGAAAGAATGGTGATTCAGAGGAAGGATTTCTGAGTCCACTGGGAGATTGCTGTTAGGTTAGGGGACTGTCCCTGTAGCCCTTAAAATTGAAGAATCTGTTCATGCTCCTCAGTGTAAGACCAGCCCTGCTTTTAAGAATGGAGCTTCTCGTACCAGCTTGGACATGCAGCATACATAGATTTAATCTTCCCAGGAGCAATGCAGAGGGGTGAGTGAGGGACAGGTATGAACATGGAGGGGGTGGGAGGAGGTTCAGTGGAGTTGTATGTCAGGGGAAGGCATTTCAATGACAAGTCTCATCCAGGGACACAGCTATCCTGGGATCTCAGGGCAAAAGATCAGATGTGAGAGCATTTGGCAAAGCTCCCAGCCTGGGGTCCCATCCAGAGCATACGCTCACCAGACAACGTGTTCATTCCTCTCTCTGGAACTTGGCTTAGCTAAATGGTCTGCCTGACCTGCCATATCGTCCCACTCCCCATCCAAATAATGCCCTTCCTTCAGGATTATTCAATTCAGTTCATTCATCAAGCATTTGTTAAGTCTTTCCTAAGAGCCAGGTATTGTGCTCAGTTTTGGGAGCACAATAAGACAGAGGCACTTTGAGAATCAGGGCTGGATGTCTTAAATTGAGGTATGTGTCTCATGAGTACACAGAGCAATGAGATAAACCTCACCAGTCTTTCAAAGTATCAATTTTACTTGAAGATTGAGGAAAGTAAAGCAATTTTAATGCCAAGTAATTTAAAATAATATTCTTATATTAAAACAAACAGATCTATTATGGAATAGGGGCAAAATTTGCATATATTTAAAAAATAAAACTTGAGATTGCAAAGAAATTTTATGCAAGTGGTTGACTCTTTTGGACTCCATCCCAGAAATTTGGAAATACACATGTTAGTTCTCTTCTGCCACTGTGGGTGCATTGGTTAAGAAGTTTGAAAGTTCTTTCTTTGTGTCATGGGGAGAAATTGAAACGTTTTAGTGAGGGAAGAGTCATAATAAAGGTTGCAGTTTAGAAATGTCACTCTCTAGGAATCCCAGGTAAACTTCCAGATCAAACACTTGCATTTATTTCTATTCCCTCCCACGACTCTACTGAAAGGGTCATCAAGAGGTTTTATTTTTTGTTGTTTTTTGTTTTTTAAAAAAAGGCAAACAATGTCCACAAAATTATGGAAGCTGAAAAAGCAATGGGCACGTGACAAATGACTTAGCAGTGTACAGAAAGCTCAAACTGTGTTGGGGAGAAACCAAGAGGCAGCAAATTGAATTGCAGAAAGAACCAGAAATCAGAGGTAATGGCTTCCTC
>CAUYRT010076496.1:0-48882 GCA_963574885.1 Lepilemur ruficaudatus
TCAGGGGTGGCTCTTCCCCGTGACCTCACTAGATATTGCTCTTGTGGGGGCTCCCTGCAGTTATCCTGACCCCACAGTCAGGGGGCATTGCCTGCTGGGCATTGCCTATTAGGGGCTTTCTGCCTGGGCCCCGAGGCTTTCTGAGGCAGCCCTTGAAATCTAGGTGAAGGTAGCAGTGCATCCACAGCTCTTGCACTCGGCACACCTGTGGAGCTGGCACCACAAAGATGCCACCAAGGTTTACCACTTGTGCCTTCTAGAGCAGCAGCCTTAGCCACAGCTGGGGCAGTCAAGAGTGCTGCACCTGGATGCTGGGAACAGAGACTTGAGGCAGCACTGGGCAGCAAGCCCCTCCTTCAAAACTGTTCTGTCCTCAAGGTGCTTGCAGTCTGGGCCTGTGATGGGAATGGCAGACTCAAAGATCTTTGAAATGCCTTTCAGGTTCCTACTTCCATTGGCCTAATGAATAACATGTGGCTTCCTTCTATGCAGACTAATCTCTTTATCAAATGGTCACTTGGTCACACCCTTAGTATTCTTTCCCAAACATGCTTTGACAACCTGGCTAGTGTTAAAATGGAGACCAGGTCTGAAAAATTCCTGAGCATACCAAACCAAAGGCCTTAAAAGTAGTCTAAATCTTGCTTAAATTGCAAATATAAGCAAAAATTAACTTGGGTCATTTGTGGTAAATGCTTATGTTAGACAAAACTAAAACTTAACCCCAACCTATCATGAGTAATCAACTAACATATTGATTAGGGACTAACTATGTGATTAGGGACTTTCCAACAAAGTACCTAAAAAAGGCAATTTTGTAGTTGCAAATCATTCAAACAATTTCTTTATTTTGCTTCCACATTTCCCCAATAAATACTTTATTAACATTTTGTCATTGGAACACTAAACCTCTTTTGGTCTGGTGTTCCCCAGTTAATGAATGCCTTCTTACTCAAATAAACTCTTTAAAATTTTATTGTGCCTCAGATTTTTCTTTAACACCAGGCTGAGAATTTTCCAAATTTTTTCCTTCCCTTCCAATTCTATCTCTAATTCATTTCTCTCTTCTCACATTTTACTATAAGCAGTCAAAAGTAGCTGTGCCGCACCCTCAATACTTTGCTTAGATATTTCTTCTACCAAATATCCTAGTTCATTACCCACAAGTTCTGCCTTCCATGTAGCAGTAGGACGTGGACACAATTCAGCCAAATTCTTTACCAATTTATAACAAGAATGCCTTTCCTCCGTTTCCAATACCATGTTCCTCATTTCCATGGGAGACCTCATCAGAATAGCCTTTACTGTCCATATTTCTACCAGCATTCTGATCATGACCACATAAGTGATCTCTAAGATTTAGCCTCTCTCTACAGCTTTCTTCTCAGCTCACCAGAATTGCCCTTAATATACACCACTCCGGGCCGGGTGCGGTGGCTCACGCCTGTAATCCTAGCACTCTGGGAGGCCAACGCGGGTGGATCACTCAAGGTTAGGAGTTTGAAACCAGCCTGAGCAAGAGCGAGACCCCGTCTCTACTAAAAATAGAAAGAAATTAATTGGCCAACTAAAAATATATAGAAAAAAATTAGCCAGGCTGGTGGCACATGCCTGTAGTCCCAGCTACTTGGGAGGCTGAGGCAGAAGACTTCCTTGAGCCCAGGAGTTTGAGGTTGCTGTGAGCTAGGCTGAAGCACGGCACTCTAGCCCAGGGAACAAAGTGAGACTCTGTCTCAAAAAAAAAAAAAAAAATACACCACTCTGTTTATGAAAATCTAGGCTTTTTCTAATATGCACCTCCAAACTCTTCCAGCCTCCATCACCCAGTTCCAGAGCCACTTCTGCATTTTCAGGTACTTATTATAGCAACACATCAGTCTCGTTACCAATCTCTTAGTCTTTTTGTGCTGCTACCAAAAAATATCTGACACTGGGTAACTTATAAAGAATAGAAATGTGTTTCTTACAATTCTGGAGGCTAGGAAGTCTAAGATTAAGGCATTAGCAGTGCCTATCTGGTTAGAGCCCTGTTTCTGCTTCCAACATGGCTCCTTGTCCTCACATGGGGGAAGGGGTGGAAGGGGAAAAGGGGAGAAATGCTGTATAAAGCCTCTTTTGTAAGACATTAATCCCATTCATGAGAGTGGCACGCTCATGACTTAATCACCTCCTAAAGGTCCCACCTTTTAATACTATCACATTGGGGGTTAAATTCCAACGTGATTTTCAGAAGGGATGTTCAAACCATAGTATTGCGTGAAGGTGAGGAGTAGAGCAACACTCAACTTTCACTGCTTGCCCACCTCTGCTAGGTACGTGACATGTGTAAGATATAAGTTTTTGTGGTTTAAGCCACTGAGAATTGAGGGTTTGACTGCTGGGATAGCCAGTATTAGTGGTCCTGAGTAATGCAACTCGGTTTACTTATTTAATACCTTTTATGTGTCAGGTATAGTACTAGGCTATGAGTAATAGTGATTTGTTGTAGTTAAAACTCTGACAATTCATTTTAGGGAATCATGTTCAATATTCATTCTGATCTATTATATTCAGTCTTACCAAATATGCTCCTTTTTTTCTTCTTTTTTCTTTTTTTTAGCAGTAGCTCTAAGATTGATACAAGTCTTGAAATTTTAGAGGGAAAAGGAAGACTCTAAGGCTTATTCTAGAGGACTGAATTAGGATGAGTTCTTATTCTATGGCTGTTTGAGAAGATTATTTTATATGCCTTACTTTTCCCATAGGTAAAATTGGGGATAGTATTCGCTCCTAATATCACAAGGCTATTGTGATGATCAAAATGAGGTGACTATATACATTATGAAGCGTTTGTACAAATACAATATGACTATTCTCATTGAATCTAAGATACTGCTGTTTGTAAGGCACACCATTTATTATATGCTGCTAAGAAAGGAAATAAGTTAATCTATGGCCCAATGCTTTCTTATCACTCAGCCCTCATTAAAAGGGCTTATTCAGATTTATTTAAACATGGATTTTTATCATATATCACACTTGTGCATTAATAAAAGAAAAATATAAAGGAAATTACTTAGTTAAGGTAGTCAAAAATATCTTTACATTCAGGGTCTTTCTTCTGGCCGGGTGTGGTAGCACTCTGGGAGCCTGAGGCGGAAGGATCTTGCGCTCAAGAGTTCGAGACCAGCCTGAACAAGAGTGAGACCTGCTCTACTAAAAACAGAAAAAATTAGCCGGGCATGGTGGTGCATGCCTGTAGTCCCAGCTACTCAGGAGGCAAAGACAGAAATTTGAGGCTGCTGTGAGCTAGGCTGATGCCATGGCACTGTAGCCCAGGCAACACAGCGAGACTCTGTCTCAAAAAAAAAAGAAAAAAAAGAACAAAGTTTGTCTTCTGAGTCAGTTTGGACTCTGAGTCATTGACATCTGTATTTCTCAACACAGCATTACCAGTGTTGCATCAGAGCACTAGTGATGCAGCATTCCTTACGCAGGTCTCAACCATTTTTTCTCAGGTTTTCTTCCAAATCTCTGCTATTCATTGTGTAAGTTTTTTTTTAAATTTTTTTAATTGAAGTATAATTTACATATCATGCCTTTATTCCATTTTAAGTGTACAATTAAATGGTTATTAGTAAATTTACCAAGTTGTATAGTTTTTGTTGTTTGTTTGTTTGTTTGGTTTTTTTTTGAGACAGAGTCTCACTCTGTTGCTCAGGCTAGAGTGCCGTGGCGTCAGTCTTGCTCACAGCAACCTCAAACTCCTGGACTTAAGCGGTCCTCGTGCCTCAGTCTCCCGAGTAGCTGGGACTACAGGCATGCGCCACCATGTCCAGCTAATTTTTTCTATGAATTTTTAGTTGTCCAATTAATTTCTTTCTATTTTAGTAGAAACGGGGTCTCGCTCTTGCTCAGGCTGGTTTCGAACTCCTGACCTCGATTGATCCTCCCACCTCGGCCTCCCAGAGTGCTGGGATTACAGGCGTGAGCCACCGCGCCCGGCCCATTGTATAAGTTTTGATACAGATACTTTCTTGATCTTGCCAGAAGGTGTCGATAGAAAGTATCTGGGCAACAACTAGGATTCATATAACTTGCTCCAATGGTAATTGAGTGCATAACCTGAAATGTTCATGGGTTTCAGTTTTCCAGTCATGCCACCAGGAAGAGCCACCCAGTTTGTGCATGAGCAGACAATGACTACATCAAAACCGCTGAGCAGCAGAAACCACTGTAAAACACCATCAATTGTAAGTCACATCTTGGTTTCAGAGGTGTTAAAATACGACAACATATGTGTCTTGGAATAGATAAAATGCAGTATCGTTATTTTACAAATGAGGATATATAGTAATAAGGCCCTGAGAACCTCAGCTACCCAGGAACTCACAGCTCATTCTTTCGTCTCTGTCACAGTGTTAGCACTCTGAAGCCTTTGCAATCTTAAATCTAGGACAAGGCAATAGGAAGATCTCTGGAGTGTAGGGAAAAGAGAACTGGCTTTGGGGTCTGAAAACCTGGGTCTGACTCTCAGCCTTGCAGTTTTTCAGATACGCTATTTTTTGGGATGTCAAATCTCTACTCTAGGGGAAATACCTGATTCAGAGGGTTTTGGGGGGATTTAATGTATGCAAAGACACTTTGTAAACTGTGAAATCTATATTCAAGGGGAAGTAAACTAATATTTGTTTAGTGCCAGGAACTGGGCTGGGTACTTGGCGTGCCTTATATCATTTGATTAGATGTAAATACTAAGGCATATAGTGTCTTGATAGTCACCTTGCTAGCTAATCCATTCTATACTGTTTTTTATCTTTTTTTCCCTGAAATATCCCTTTCATTGCCTCATGACTTAAAGCAGAAATTTTCTGTGGCTACCATCTGTATCACAAAGTTGATGACTATGAGCCTGTCTCAGTCAGTTTGTGGTGCTATAAAAGAATACCTGAGGATGAGTAATTTATAAAGAAAAGAGATTTATTTGGCTTACATTTCTGCAGTCTGTGCAAGAAGTGCAGCTCCAGTATCTGCTTCTGGTGAGGGCTTCCACTCATGGCAGAAGGCAAAGGGGAGTCAGTGTGTGGAGATCGCATGGCAAGAAAGGAATCAAGAGAGAGAAGAGAAGATGCCAGGTTCTTTTCAACAACCAGTTCTCATAGGAACTAAGAGGAGAACTCACTCATTCCTGCGACAATGGCACCAAGCCATTCTTGAGGGATCCTCCCCCATGATCCAAACACCTCCCAACAGGCCCCACCTCCAACACTCAGGATTGAATTTCAACATGAGACTTGGCAGGGCCAAACAAACCATATGCACACGATAGCAGAGCCCATCACAAACTGCAGCCTCTCACTCACTCTTTGTCTTCTAGCCAGGCACATTTGACATAAGACACCCTTAGGGTACCAGTGTACTGCCTTCTCTGTGATTCTTGTATTAGAGCTAGCCCCAGGACTGTGGCAGAAAGTTTTCACTTATGGTAAATAGTCCAAAATGAATCCAAGATACGGGGTGTTGATCTAAACAGGCATTAGACAATGTATACAGATACAAGTGCACAGAAAGTTGGCATACAAAAAACCTGGCCATCGGCTGGTCTGAGTGCAGTGTGTTTACAACTAATTGATCGCAACCAGTTACAGATTTGTTTGTTCCTTCTCCACTCCCACTGCTTCACTTGACTAGCCTTAAAAAAATACAACTAATTGATCACAAAAACCCTGGCCATAGAAACCAGAGACCCCAGTGACAAGGAGATAATTTGGGGGGGCTATAGTTCTATTCATGGGAGGAGAAGTTACTGGTAAGAAATTTGGTCTAAGAGAATAGAAAGATAAGGCAGGAACTGCCCCCTCCAAAAGCCTGATTACCTTTGAAACGGACTCTTTGAACTAATGACCTGGTCTCCTCATGTTATTCTAGCAGGAAAATTAGAGTCCTTGCAACAGAGTGAAGCTTAATCTATGAGTTAGGGTTGTGGATCCACGCTCAGAGGCTAGAGGAATATGAGGCACATTATTACACCAGGCAAATTAAATGCTATCTTGAAATATTAATAAAGGGGTATAAGGTGGAGGGTGTGTGTGAAACCATAAACTTTATTATGTTTCACATGATCTTGGGATAGAAGGGTAAAGACCCACAAAAATTTGAGAACTCTCAAGACCTATCTCAAGGCTCTCTTCTTTAGGACACCTTCCTCAACAGTAATATTGTAATGTTTAACTTGTAACTCAATGTAACATTCATATCATTCTGATTATTTTATATACATGCACATTGATGCCTCATTATGATTTTAAGCATAAGGGCAGTAATAGTATCTTACTTTTTAAAATATTCCGCATATATAATACCCAGCATAATGCCATGTAAAACTCAGAAAGTTTATTTATGTCACCTCTTCCTATTTGAATCTGGCAGAGATTATATCTTGCATAGTCTTCATATTGGTGAGGACCCAGGTTACTTTTTGCCATCAGCACATGTTTTTCCGAGAACCCAGCCACTCCAGAAAAATCTATTTTATTTGCAGAACTATTGCAAAATCTGACACTCCTCTTCACTTCACTGGAATGCCCTTGTAATTGCCAAATGTTGCCTTGCCTCATGGAAATTCTTGGCCAGACCTATGGATTGCCAGACCTTGCAGCTGTCAACCCTTGAAGTCCAATTCTCCTATAACATCAAATCCAGCAATGTTTCTTAATGACCTAATGAGAGCAGGGACTGAGCTAGTTGCCACTAAAGGTATGAAGACATGATTGCTGCCTTCAAGTAGTTAAGAGTTCATATAGAAACAACCATAAATATTTAAATAGCAGGTAGAGACTTAAGTGACAATTATGAATAGTAGAAGAGATAACAAAAGCATGAATAGGGAAAAATGCTTGTAAGAACTCACTGGAGATGGCTAGGCGCAGTGGCTCATGCCTGTAATCCCATTGCTCCTGGAGACCAAGGCAGTAGGATCACTTTAGGCCAGGAGTTTGAAACCAGCCTGGGCAACATAGCGAGACTCTTACTCTACAAAAAATAAGAAAAATTGGCAGGGCATGGTGGCACACATCTGTAGTCCCAGCTAATCTGGAGGCTGAGGCAGGAGGATCACTTGAGCCCAGGAGTTGGAGGTTATAGTGAGCTATGATCATGCCAGTACACTCCAACATGGGCAACAGAGTGAAAATCTGTCTCAAAAAACAAAACAAACAACAACAACAACAAAAAACCTCACTGGGAGGAGAGAGATCAATTCTACCTCTTTTATCTAGAAGGCCAAGAACCCAGTATAGCTCACCTTGCCCTGTTTTCCTTCATGTCACCATTTTCCTCGTGGCACCATTCCTGCCCTGGGAAAAGTCCACCTTGTCTCTTTACAGCTAATTCTATACATTAAAACCTATGCTCTTGATGATTTTGTTTCTGGCTGGGAACCATGGACTGGTACCAGGTCACAAAGATATTATTCATGTTGTCACAACTTACTCTCTTCCCCTGGGATGTGGGGCCGGCACATGTATGATTTCTACTCATACTTATCTTTCTACCTGGAATATGATCTTCCCAGAACAGCCTTTTCCTCTGAGATGAAGACACTTTGTCAAAAGCAGTGCAATAGTCACTGCCTCCTGTTCCTTCACCTTACGTTCCCTCCCTACCCTCTCTCCTTTGGCAACTCCGTGTGTTTCCCTGCGAGAATGAATGTCATCCCCTTCCAAGTCTTCAATCAATGGTTCTAAAAGGAGAGAAAGCCTAAGAGTATGAGTCACCTTTATTCCTGGTACTGACCCCTGTTTGTTCTCGTGTTAGTTGCCCTGAGGAACAAGGAAGAGAAATGCAACTTCTGCTTCTCTTGCTATTAAAGATAAGTGATTGATCAATCAATTTTACTAATTTAAAAGAGATCCATTTAAAAGGAAGTGATACACACTGAGCTCCTGTTATATGCACATAGAGCATTACTAAGTATTTACTTTATGGTGCTTACTGTGTTACAGTTGCCTTTATTAACCTTGATGTTGGCTTCTTCGGCAAAAACAGGATCAAGCTACTCCAGATCAACAAGCGTTTGCCTGATGGCCTGGTAGGTGAAAATGCTCTTTCACCTTACCAAGTATAGACACTATCACTATGACCTGTCCTTCTATCCTCATTTGTACTATGGTGATTTATGTATGCACCTATATCTCCATTACAATGTAGCTTCTTGGAGGAGAGAATTCATTTTCTTATTTATCTTTGTTCCCCTTCACATCATCAAGTGGTGCATTGCATATGTTCAACAAATGGTTTCTTAATCAATCAATCAATTCTTGCCAAAGTACTAGCCTGTCACTATTGCCTGGCTTTGTTGAAGTCCTTCAACTCTGGATACCAGCTCTCTAAGTGTTAAAAATAACAACAGTAGCAGTTACATGTGACGACCACGAATGGCCACTCCCCTGAGAGCCAGTGATAACCAGAGGAACAGCAAGGAGTCACTTGGGGGGGGGCATAGCCATCCAGACCTTATCTCAGACAGACCTAGGGAACGACCTGAGGAACTACGTCCAGAATGGAGACTTCGGAGAACACCCACATTCAACAGCACTATCTTTCAGCACCCAGCAGACAGCCTCTGAGAGATCTTGCTCTGTCTCATCCTGTCCTTATGCAGTGAGTGAGGAAGGGGAGACTCTCTTGTTACCCAGCTTGTAACCCGGAGAGGTTCCCTGACATGAGGATTGCTGAGAGACTGAGCAGATGCAATAGGAATGCCTGTGCTCTTCCCTGACTGCCTATTTTGGCCATCTGCTTGCTTTCAGATTTCACAGTGGAGGGGTCAGAGGCTTGAGCCAAGCCAAAGATACAGGAGAAAGATCTGGAATCTACCTCAATGGGTAGGGCCAATTAAGACAAGAGGGGAGTGCACAGAGGGGAAAGTTCAGAAAACAAACCTCCTGCAGGAATCTGGGATCATAAAGGGGCCAGGTCTTACTACTCAGTTAACCCCTGGATGCTGGTGGAAGCTTTCCTTAAATATGTGAATGTTGGAGAGAGGTGGGGTATGGTAAGAAATCACAATACCTTGAGTGAGTGGACTGGGCAGTCTAGAACCCCAGTTGGCCTTCAGTGAAGAGAATCAGTAACTGTAGTTTGACTACCCTGATCAGCCCTATCCCTTTCTCCCAGCAGCATCTAGAGATCTCTCTAAGGAGAGGCTGTGGATATAATCGAGTGTATCCAGTGTTGTGTGTCCATGCACCAAGTGCTCTGGGTCTACCTGAGATCGTTTCCATCTTGCTGAAAGGAGCTGGGAAGAGTAGGCCTCAAAAGGCAGGGGCTTCCATTCTCATTGTGCTTTCCCAATGAGGCAGCCCAATAGTTCTGGAATAATTCTGCTCCTGCACGACCCTTTTCCTCTTCCCTGCACCCTGAAGATACAGAAGGAGAGGAGCAGAGTTTGTCCACACTGTTCTTTCTCTGTGATCTGCTGTGCAAGGTGTCCTGTAGCACACGCAGGCAGAGAGGTATTCCTTTTTTGACTTAATCTGTGTAGTTACCCTGGGTCCTAAGGTTCTAGGGGCAACTGTCCTCCTTTAAGTCTTGGCTGCGTTAGCTGGGAGGACCTGTAACCTTCCCTTTCACTAGTTGTTATCATTGGGAGACTCCCAGGCATTCTGGAAGCTCTGCATGGTAGTAGGAACTGCTGCTGTTGCTGTAGCTGCCTGAGTCTACGGCAAAGAGCCAAGAAAAAAAAATTGCTTCACACCGTGTGCACTGACTCCCTCAGAGCTGGCACAGTCGTGGTGTCTGCAGAGCCATGTAAATCTTTCTCCAAGCAGTCTGTCTCTTTGGTAGCTACAGAAACAGTGTTTGTTATCCTTTAGTTCTCAGTAGACAGGCAAAAATCTGATGGCGACAGTCTTTGTTTCTGAAGCTGGAGAGCCAATCAGCAAAAGCTTCAGAAAGAAGGCAGCTTTGACCAGATGGGTCCTGTCTCTTACTGCTACTCTCAGTACTTTGGGCTCAGTGAGAGGACTCCCCCGCCAAGAACTTGGAACTAAAGCTGCCCTTTCAGATTTAAACCTTGAAATCGATGCATAATGGATCAAAGGATAGGTAGTCAAAGACTTTTAGTAAAGAGGAAGAATGGGCTCCCTGGTAGGCAAGATTATGCTGTTACCTAAATTCAAGAAAGAATGTATCAGTCAGAAGCAGGCCTGGTCAGCCCTGAAAACTTAGGAAGAAAGAGGGTCTCAGAGGCAAATCCTGGTGCTGTTTATCCACGTGTTTGTAGGTAAGAGGTTGCACTAGCCTGTTGCATTCTGGAGAAAGCTGCTTTGGGGTTAAATGGACTTGATTCTGTCATAGCCTATAAATATATGTAACATAAAAAAGACTCCCTTGTTTCTGATTCTATACTCTGTAAGCAACGTACTCTTACCATCTGACTTCCCAAATGGTACTCTTACCGTTTTGGCCCTTGGCCATTATATTTCTTTCTATTTCTATTCAAAATTTAATGCATAAACTGATATTCTGGTTTTGAATACCAGCCTCTGGGTGCTTGAGTCTACTTTGGAAGATAAATCCACAACCTATGTGTTAGCTGATTAGATTTCTAAGTCTATATGGCTGAGGACGAGAACCTCACCCTGGTGAATCACCAAGGTAAAACCATGTCATAGAGGCCTTTTGGGGTCTCCAAAAACTCTCTGGCTGGTTATCAGTGTCCTTCCTACTCAGATTTCTGAAGTTATCAGGCTTACTGAAGGTTATATCTGTATTCAGGGACTAGCTGGATAGAATTGTATTTGGGATCCTGGTCTGGAGTCAGATAGACCTGGTGTTCTTTCTTCCATTTTTGCCTTTAGCAAATTGTCTAATCTTTCTGTGACTCACTCTTCCCATCTGTAAATTGAGAATAACAAAAGTGTCCACTTCATAGAATTATTAGGGAAAATGAGACATGTTAAGTACTTCGTGTAGTACCTAATGTAAATGGATGCTCAATAAATGCTCGTTTCTCCTTGAGTGGAAAAAAGAAAAACTCAGTGTATTTCCTCTGCTCTCACATCACAACAATCAATACAGAAGTCTTCTGTCACCAACGGTGTGGGGAATTTTCCCTGCTCACCAAGCGAGCAGTTCTGCAGCATACACCAGCTGGATGTTCTCCAATTCAGTTCAATCCTGACATTACCTACCTGGAGATAGTGTCAGATTCCACAGGTTGAGGACTCAGTCTCCAAGACTGCCCCCTATGTTGACGCCAGTTGCAAGCCCCAGGTTGTTTTACCTGTGCTTTTGACTAACTGGCTGTAAATCAGTATCCCATGACCCCCTCCTTAGATTCCACTGATTTGCTAGAGCGGCTTACAGAACTCAGGGAAACATTTACTTATGCTTTCTGGTGTATTACAAAAGACATAGATGAAGAGATGTATAGGGTGAGGTGTGGGAAGGTGTGCAGAGCTTCCACGCCCTCCCCAGGCACACCATCTATGGGAACCTCCATGTGTTCAGCTATCTGGAAGCTCTCCAAACCCAACACTTTTGGGTTTTTATGGAGACTTTATTATGCAGGCATGATTGATGTCATCATTGGCCATTGGTGAGTAACTTAACCATCAGCCTGTGTCCCGTCCCTGGAGGTTGGGGGATAGGGCTGAAAGCCCTACCCCTCTAATCATGCCTTGGTCCTTCCAGTGACCTTCCCCATTCTGAAGCTACCGAGGGGTCCCCATCTACCAGTCGTCTCATTAGCACACAAAACATATATCAATTACCCCCTTGGTGGCCCCACGGTTCCAGTCAACATACAAATCTGGGGATTAAGTTTCCAACATGTGAAATTTGGGGAACATATTCAAACCGTAGCAATAGGAAATGTCATCTTTGGTGGAAAACATGTGGCTTAGGAAGCAATTCCATGATTTTGACAGAACCAGCAAATACTTCATTGTCAGAAAGCAGTACCTGTTGTTGCTGACTTCACTTTCCTATCATAGTGGTTTTGGATAAATTTTAAAAATATGTGTTGTTAGCAAATTAGGTTAACTAGAAATACATTAAATTATTGTAACTAAATATTAATTAATATATTAATATAAACATGAAGGTTTCCAGTGAAGGCCTTGTCCTTTTAAAAATTCTGTCATTGACACGAATGAAGACCTAGAAAGTATGCTGGTCAAACCTGTTAATCAGACAAAGTTGGGAGTGAGTGATTTAAGAAAAAGAGAGAGAGATTGAAAATTATGTTTAACAGAGTTAAATATAAAATCCCACACTTCAAACTAGAAAAAATAGCTGTACAAGTGCAAGATAAGCAATGTAGCCTAGCAGATATAGCCTAGCAATATAGCCTACAACATCAGAAAAATGTTGAAACTTTTAGTAGATGAGAACTTAATCTAACTTAATGTCTTCCAAGAAAAATAACAAGCTATTAGACTAAATTAAAGGGAGCATAGACTCCAGAACAAAGGAGGTGACACATCATCCACTCTAGTCTGCTGGTTATTCCTAGAAACTACAATTTAAGAGGGGTATAGTCAAACTGAAATGTATTCAGAGGAGAATCATATGGTAAAAGAAAATGTAATATATTCTGTAATATGTAATCATATGGTAAAAGAATATGGGAAATGTTGAATAGATAGGAAATATGTTATTTGAAGATTTAAAAAATTGGGGCACATGATAAATCTCTTTAAATCCTTTAATGTTTAATCACATGGGGAAAGTATTCAGTTCATTCCATATCATGGCAAGGGATAAGGTAAGAAAAGTGGGTGGAAGCTTCATTGAGATAGATTTTAGATCAGAATACAAAAAAACCATAATAGTGACAGAAAACTAAAAATGAAGTTTCAGGAAAAAGATTTCCCCATCACTTGAGGTGCTCCCAAAGAAACAACTTCCATCTTTCTCTCCAAGAGATAACTTAAGCCGTGGTGGAGCTGATGGCTGGTAGAGCCTATCAGATCCGTTTATAACCATTACCATTATCTAAAAGCAACCTTAAAGCACCCATAAGTGCTATAAAGCTAGGATGACCAACCGTCCTGATTTGACTGGGACAGAGGGATTTTCTAGTGTTAAAACTGGGAGAATCCCATGCAAACTGTACTGAGTTGATCACACCAGAGTTAAGGGTATTTTAAATAAAGTGGGTCCTTTAAGGCATGTTTGAAACAACATAAAAAGATATACAGACAATTAAACCATCTTTGAACTAGCACATGATTAAATGGAGGTGCTAACTTTTCTCTCCCACATAAATGAAATTTCTAGATATTTGAATCTCAGTCTTTAAATGCTAACAAATTTATACATATTAGATTTAAAATGGCTTAAAACATATTACATAGTTCTCTATGTTCTTTTTTTTTGAGACAGAGTCTCACTCTTTTGCTGGGGCTAGAGTGCTGTGGCGTCAGCCTAGCTCACAGCAACCTCAAACTCCTGGGCTCAAGCGATCCTCCTGCCTCAGCCTCCCCAGTAGCTGGGACTACAGGCATAAGCCACCATGCCCGGCTAATTTTTTCTATATGTTTTAGTTGTCCACGTAATTTCTTTCTATTTTTAGTAGAGACGGGGTCTCACTCTTGCTCAGGCTGGTCTCGAACTCCTGAACTCAAACGATCCACCCACCTCAGCCTCCCAGAGTGCTAGGATTACAGGCATGAGCCACCACGCCCAGCCTAATTATTAACCTGATAAATTTATTGTCGGGCATTTGTAAGACAGTAAAAATAAATGCACAGTGCCTTAATTTTTTATAAAGCATCTTTTCCCATCTATTATCCTACTTAATCTTCAAAGTGATTTTTTTCAGGAAGATATTATTTTATATATGAAGAAACTAAGTCTTGGAGAGGTTAGGTAACATCCCCAAGCCCCCAGTCGTAATAAATAAAATCAGTGCACTTTCTCCTTCCCCCAGAGAAGTTGCTGTGGCCTGTATTTATACTCTGCTGCTATCCAGTCAAGGGTAACCTGACATGGATCAGATGAGAACTGAGTCAGGCAGCTGCCATTTGGCTGGTACCTCTTTAGTTCTCCAAGAAGCCAGTGTGTGTTGGTCCTAACATCAGGGATAATTGGCCTAAAACCTGGCACATCTACTGGGTACAGGCATTATCTTAAATGCTGTAAAGTCCTTAAAGATCTGTAAAACAATCTTAAAATATGGTAGAGGTATGGACCATAATATAAAGTGTAAATAAAATACTAAAAAGTCTCAAATGAAAGAGACTCGTGAAAGGGGACATGTTATTTCGGAGGCAGCATTTGAAATACACTGCTACAGCTCAGAATGCCTTTAGCAGGCCACATACGAATCCAAGCCTATTATATCTAACAAAGAGCCTGGAGAATTACAAAATAAATAGTATGCCAATTAATTTTTTAAAGGAATTTACTTTTAAAATATCTTATTAATACTGAAAATCAGAACCTCCAAATAAACAGGATAAAACAATGTCAGAACAGCGTTCATTTTGCCCTTACAGGTAAACATCATTTTATCTAATCAATAACTTCCTTCAAATGTATTTGTAAACTGTACCTTTTAAAGAGCCACATCTTTACAGGCTCATACAAATTCAAATACCTTTGTGAAAGAAAGAATCTCTTTATACAATAAATATCACCTAAGTACCTGTTTTGTAGGTATTCATTTTTACAGCATGACTGTTTAATTTTTGCTTATCAGGTAGGGGTTTTGATCAGGATGGAGTGATTGGGATCAATGGGGCTGGCACATGTGGGTGGAGTCCGATTTAAAATCTGTGTTTGCTCTTCCAGAGGAAATGAAGAACACTGAGTTTCATTTTGAGTCACTTCAGAAACTGGCATAGGCGTTTAGGTATCCTTGAAAGGACTCTGTCCAAGAGACTCACTAATAGAACCCAAAGTAGAACTCAGGAGGGAAAAAAAAATCTCTCTCTCTCTTTCTAGACATATGTGTGTGTGTGTGTGTGTGTGTACACATTTTTTTTTCTTCCCTGAGGGTAGAGACTTTGGTCCAACCCTGTCTCCCCAATGACTGCAATAAAGGTTGGCAAATAAGGATTTCAGTGAAATTTGCCGAGGAAATGAGCCTCTCTGGGAATCCAGCTTTCTTCCCAAAAGGCTGACCAGATTCCCCTTCCCTAACACCAGAGGCAGTAAAATGAAGACGCTCTGAAACCAGACTGCCTGGGTTTGAATCTCATCTCCGGTCCTTCCTAGCTACTTGAACTTGGACAACTTTTTGTGCCTCAGTTTCCTCATATGTAAAATGGGGATAATGGCATCTTCTAGGCTGCTGTGAGAATTCAATTCATTAACACTTAGAAACAGTGCCTGGCAAAAGCCAAGCATGAAAGAAATGTTAGTTATTATCTTTCTCATTTATTAAAGATAAACCAAGAAAGGAAACCTTGTCTTCCCACAGAGAGCTTCATTTCACTGAGCTGCCTGTTTTGTTTGTCTCCTGTAAGCCAACTAGGAATTGCTTCAGCTAACATTAATTCAAATTTTCCTGATTCCTTTTAACTATCTCCGGGGATTCAACTAAAGCTATTTTTACTAAGGGGAGATAGTTATCATTCAGGGCAAGAAAATAGAACAAAGAATAAATTATACACAGACCTCATCTACTTTTTTGTGTGTATATTTCAGGCCTTTAATATGGTTGTTTTCCATGTAGCAGCCACATTCCTAAGAGAGGCTCACCCGGGGCAGGCAGCGTCTCCTAGCAACCCAGGTCACGTGACGGAGCTAATATCCTTCCACCTTGGTGATCTTAATATAGGTAGAGAATCTGATGCCTTTTAATAAAAGGATGGCTTTTAACTGCCTTAGGCCCTATCATATTTAGTTGCAACATCTACAAATAAAGTAAATTGATGGAAATGAATCAAATCCATAGGAAGAACATTTAATCCAGACGAGTTTCTTTACATAAGACAAAAAAAAACTCCAAAGACCCCAACAAGAAGAAGCGCTTGTTCTAAGGATGGGTGGCATGATTCTATATATTCTATATCTCACAGAATCGTGGCGTGACGACGAACACTTCCAGGCCGGCAAGTCCTGCCCCTCCCCTACCCTCATCTTCACGCAGGAGCAGACTTAACCTGTCCAAGTTAGACGAGATGCCTGACCTTTTTATTTAGCAACTCTCCTAAAGAGGGTCCACAGCCTCCATTTACAACTCATTGAAGCATTTAGCGACCTTCAAGGTACTTTTTTTTAATTCCCCCCAAACACTGATGCTCAAGTCCCCAAATACTTATTTCCCGCAACACATATGCAGTGGTGACATGACATATTTGTTATGTCTTCCCTCAGGTGGGACCTAACTCTGGCCTGCAATCCCTGCATTCTTTAAGCCTTATCCTCTAACAATTCCCCAGTTTCCTCCCTTCCCTCCAAGTTGCTGCTCCCTCTCACCCTCGGCAGATGGCACCCTCTCTTGTCACTTACAATATTCAGGTTCAGCCAAGCTCCCTCCCTGGCATCCTTTTCCACTGATGAATATTAAGTTCTTCACTCACGGTCTTTGCTTTTCCTCCTCCCTCTAAAGACCTCTCTTCTGGGCTAAAACTAACTACTTCCTGGCCTCCATGCGCCAGGGTCCCACCCATAATGCACTTGCTCTTGCCTTTTTACACTTTCAATGTCCCCCATTCCAGTGGTTTTTTTCCCTTATGCTACAAATACCTTTAGCCCTGTCACCTGGAAAGATCCTGGCTCCTCTCCACCAAGCCCCTCAAGGTAGCATCTAAGTTTTCTCCTCTTAACCATCAAACTCCGAAAGGTAGTCTGCCTCTGCCTCCCTACAACCTTCCTCACCACCTCCCACTCTAAATTCCTGACTCATTCACTTGCTCTGCAGACTCTTACCTTCCATATTCTACCCCATCCAGTTTACTCACACACTTTTCCATACTCCTGAAGACTCCAAATGGTCTTCTAATCTCAATGACCACTTTCCTGAACCTCTCAGCAACTTTGACAGTGTTGACTTTATCTACTTCTTGCTGCAACTCTTTCTCACTTTAAGACAAGACCTCAGTTTCAAGCCTGGCGCTCTGAGTTACTTCACGTCTCAGAGCCTATTTTCCAATCAGCAAGGTGAGGATAAAGATACTCTGTGCAGATTTTTCTTGAGCATTAAATGAGATAATACATGTAACATTCCCAGCATGTAATTGGCTCTCACTGCATCATGATAATTGTATTTATTTTTACCATTCCTTGATGTCAGAGATGCTAAGTAGTCAGCCTTTCTGACCACTCCTTCATCTCCTTCATTAGACACTCTTATGTCTTCCCTACACCTTCTGCCAAACTTATGAAGCACCCTGACTTCAAATGTCACATCTACATAAAAACCTCTAGATTTTCCTCCGACCTTGGCTTTCCTCCGTGCACCCCTTTTCTCATTGCCTACTGGACAGCTCCCTTGGGTGTCACTGGGCACCTCACATTCAATCAAATTAATTGTCTTAAAAAACAAATAATAAAAATAACAACAAATGAATTGTTTTACCTCCAAAAGAAGGAACATTATTTCTACCTGATTTCCCCATTCCTGTTCATGTAGCCAGTATCTCTTCAGTTATCTAGGCTCAAAGCCTCCATCAGATTCTTCCTCCCTTTGTTCAAGGAAGCTCTTGCTAATTCTGAGCATTTCTTGCCACCACTATCTGTCATGTCTATCCCTTCTTTTCCTTCCTTGCTCAGCACTATCAGGCTTCCAGGAGCTTTGATTTGGTTTATTGCAATGGTCTCTTAAGCGATCTCCCTGCTTTGTATCCTATCCATCCTCCACACTTCAATCAGAGGAATACTACCAATGCAAAGCTCTGATCAAGACATTCTTCTACCTCCAAAATCCTTCAGGACTGCCAATATAGGCATTACCATATAAACTCATCATCCCTTTCTTCTTATCCTAGAGAGCTTTGAGAACTAATATGGAAAAGGGAGGGAAAAAAAACAAGTAAATTGCCTTTTTGGTGAACCTAGGAAGCAAATTCCAAATATTTGTATATGCAGGAACTGTGTGGGAGGAAGGGGTGAAAGCTGAGGAGAGAGGAATCAGCAGTGGCAGTCCTCAGAAAGCACCAACAAAAATGTCATGCCTGGATGTGAATAACACCCTAAGATGCAAAGTTTTTTCCATTGTTTAGAACAGCGTGCACAAGAACAAGAGTGAGTTGGATGGTGGCCGGAGTCCCTCCTGGCCCTGCTTAGTACATAGAAACAGAGGAGGTGGGCTACGTACTGAAGGATGCAGATAAACCTTGCTTGCAGGAGGGAGTTCGACTTTGTAGTAGCTTAGAAGAAAGCCTTCCAGTTGTGATAATAACTAGCCTGGAATACTCATTAAATGATAAATAATAAAAAGGGATTAGCGTAGACTACATACAGTGATGTTGTAAGAAAAAAATAACAAAAGCGCCAAATGTATTAACAGAAGAATAGTCCTTATAAAAATGTTTGTAGGAAACAGATGAACATTATGAATAAATATTGTAACATAAAATTTAAAAATGTTAAATCTTAGTGAAGTGTTCATCTATGAAGAAATATTTCAAAGTTGGAATACCAAAATTCAGGTAAGAGCAGATGAGGCAGCAAGAGGAGAGAAAATGTGAGCAGCACTCAGGGATGATGTACAGGGGAAAAATAAAAGATCATCACAGAACTACTGATGAAATGAGAAATGGTGCAAAATCAAACAGTGTGGAAAACTCAGTGCAGGACACAGAAAATAGAAATATAAAGAGAAATGAAATGAAATGGAGATAATGAGTTAATGAGAATTAAAGAGAAATCATATGACAGAAAACAGAGATCCAACATAAGCATAACTGGCATCTCCAAAGAAGAATACCAAAGTAATGGATCAGGACAAATATTATAAAATATAATTACATAATTAAAAAATATAATTTAGGAATGTTTTCATTTAAAAAATTTTTTTAACTTGGCTTAGATATAGAAAGAGCCACCTTATGCCAGGAAATCATCAATGATCCAGAATCATCAATGCCAGATGTATCCTAGTAAAGTTACTAAACTTGAAAGAAAAATAAAGTATACTTTGGGCCAACAGACAAAATGATCAAGTCTCTTATGACAGAGAAAATAAAGCTGGTATTAGGTCTTTATACAGTAACATTCAATGCCAGGAGAAAATAGAGCAACAGATTTTATATTGAGCCAATATCATTCAAATATAAAGACTACTAAAAAACAGTTTGAAACATTCTAGAACTCTGGTAATACTATTCTCATATATTCTTCTTGAAAAACCTAGTAGAGAACAACCTAACCTACTAACCAAGAAATGCTTGAGCACTACACTCTGGCAAAAACAAAACAAAACAAACAAGCAAACAAAAAACCTAGTTGTGACCATTGATACTAGAATCTAATAGAACTAAGATAAAAACAGAAATAGGGATTTGAGTAACAGAAAGAAATATAATTGTTACTTGCCATATAATAAAGAAATTTTTTTCTAAATGTTGAGAGATGAGGAAAGAAGGATAGAGGCAGAGTTGGTAGGTTTTACACCTCATTATAATATTTGCACTTTTAATTTTCTATAATCAAGATTATAATTTATGACTGGCAATTCAAGCACTAGTAGTAGAAATATAATATTGAAAAATACAAAAACATAATCTTATAATCTAAAATTGAATGTTGGAGAGAGGAAAGGGAGGAAGGGTGTATATACTAATTTTTATGACATAGAAAACTAATGAACGCTGGGTAAAAAAACAGAATTAGGGGCACTGCCCCAGACCAGCTGAATGAGAACTACCATTGAAACAAGATCAGGAGGATCACAAACACATTAAATTTGGAGAATTCTGCTCTACCTCCCAGCCAAATTGTAAAAGAAATACTTGCTTTCTCATTTCCGTCCTCCATCTTTTCTTTGGTCTGTCTGCCTACAATAGTATTTTTAATAGCTTCATATTAGTTTCCTATTGCTGCTGTGACAAATTACCACAAATTTGGTGCCTTAAAACAACAAAAGTTTATACTCTTATAGTTCCAGGGATCAGAAGTCTACATACAAGGTGTGGGCAGGGCTGTCCTCCTGGAGGCTTCAGGGAGAATCATGCCCTTTGCCTTTGTCAGCTGCCAGATGCTGCCTCCATCCCTTGGCTCATGGCTCCTTCCTTGTGTCAATACAACTTCTTGCTTTCCACTGTCACATCTGCTACTGCTTTGATCGCCTGCCTCCTTCTCATAACGAGCCTTGTGATCACATTGCACCAGGCCCACTGGATAATCCAGGATAAGCTCTCCATCGCAAAATCCTTAACTTAGTCACACTGCAAAGTCCCTTTTGCCATAAAAGATTCCCAGAAAGAGGACATGGGAATCTTTAGGGTTCCATCGTTTAGCCTACCACCAACTCCACTTGTGCAAGTCTCCACCATCCTTCCCTACTCGGACCAAATTCTACTTCCTCCTTTGAGCTGCCTTGATTTCAGTCACAGGAGGTGCTCTGGACTTCTTATTGGTACAACGTCTATCGCACTTACCACTCTGATCTTTGTGATACAGCGATTACATACTTGCCATATCTTCCCCTTTATCCCATCTCACCCCCACTTTACTTGAAGGAAGTGGTTGCAGACATGCTTCTAATCCTATACTCTACTAAAGGTACACACACTATAGAGCTATAGTGTGTGTACACTATAATATCATCCAAGACTTCTTAGTTGCCAAATCCAAACCATACTTCTAGGTTCATTTATCTATTCAAATATTTATCGAACACCTTGTCTGAATGTTTGTGTTCCCCCCAAAATTTATATGTTGAGATCTTAGCCCCTAAGGTGACATTGTAGGAGATGAGGTCTTTGGGACCTCATTAGGTCATGGGGACAGAGCCCTCATGCATGGGATCAGTGCCCTTACACAAGAGGCCCAAGATACACCTCTGGCCCCTTCCACCATGTGAGGACACAGCAAGAAGTTACGATACATAAACTGGAAAGAGGGGCCCTCACCAGATACTGAATCTGTAGCACCTTGATCTTGGACTTCCCAGCCTCCAGAACTGTGAGAAATACATTTCTGCTGTTTATAAGCCACCCACTGTATGGTATACTGTTATAAAATCCCAAACAGACTTAGACACACTTATTGTGTGCTAAACATTGTTCTGGACTATAGGAATACAACAGTGGATAAAAGTGGACTAAACCCCTAACCTCCTGAGGTTTACATTCTAGTAAAGGAAAAAAATAAACCAATAGATCCATAAGCTGGTGCCAGGAACAGAGCAGAGTTGGAAAGAAGGAGGCCAATCTCTTTCACTTGCTTTCTTGGCAGCCTTTGCTCTACTGACCACTCCCTCCTTGAAAATATCTCTTCCCATAGTTCCCAAAGGACCACGATCTCTGGGTTCTCTTCCTATCTCTTTGCCTGTTTGTGGTGGTCCCTTTCTAATGATTTGTTTTACTTTCATCCCTTTTAAATATTCATGTTATTCAATTGTCTGTTCTTTGCCCTCTTCTTCTTGTCACCTTCATGCTAACGTTTCCCAGATCTCTATCTTCAACTCTGACTGTCCCTGCTCCAGCCCTCAAGACCGATGGCCTCTGGATTGACACATCAAGCCCAATATATTCAGGAATAAAATTTTGCTGCTAAAAAACAAAAAACGTATTTTTATCTTACATTGCCAATCTCAGTTGGCCCCTATACACCTGGGCTTCCAAGCTAGAGTCGAGGAGATTACTTTTGACTTCTCTTTCTCCTTTGCTCCTCACTTTAAATATATCACCCAAGACTATGAGTTTTGCTTTCTAAACATCCCTTTATGCCAGCTTCTCTTTCAGGTCCTCATTATCCCTTTCCTAGAATATTGCAAAATTTTCTTCCTCCAATACATCCTCCACACTGTGCCACCAAAGGGATTTTTCTAAGACACAAATCTGACTGCATTGTTTCAAAGACAAAGAAGTTTCCTGTGCCATCAGGGAAAAGGGGAAACTGTTCCACATCATTTACAAATCCTTGCATGTTAGCTTTAACCCACACTACACCACAAGCATATAGGTACAATGTCTTTCCATGAATTTCTCAAATACGCTGTACTATTTCACTCCCTCAATCCTTGCATACATGGTTCCCTTTGCTAGAATACATTCTTTCATCTCATTTGTCTACTGAACTAATCCCTTAAAACCCATGTGGTTATTATTTATGCACTTAAGTCTCCCATGACCTCCTGCAGAAAAAAAAAACAATAAAACGATAATATGTATGTCTTATACCAACTTGTATTCATGTCTACATCAGGGTCTTTGCTCTTGATGTTTTCTCTTCCTGGAAGGCTTTTCCCACAGTTCTTCACATATTGGCTTTTTCTCATCCCCTTAGGTCTCAGTTCAAATGTTACCCTCAGGTAGGCCTCCTGTCTCCTCATTCTAACAGAGCAGTCCTCCCCCACCCTGGTCACGATCCTTACCACCCCTAGACTGCTGCCTTGAAAGACCCACCCCCAAGCCCAAACCAGGACCTGCATGGACTCCAGACCCATTTCAATACTTCAGGGCATTTTTTAACCCTCCTTCTTCCCACATGGAATCAACCAGGATGTCCCAAAGAACTTTCATACTTGTACCTATGAGTTTATCGAATGACTCCAAGTCCAGCCCTCACTTCAGGAGGGTGGTCTGGCCAGCAGATGGCTCCAGCTGACTGGGACAATACTTCTGTCACAGGAGTATGCAAGATTGGGTAGCCAGAATGGTGCCGCCACATTGATGTATTTATATAGACACATGTTGCACATACCTGGGGGTAGCACTGCCCCTTCACAGCACTTACGCAGACTGAAAAGACACTGCTTATTAGTTCATTTGTTTATTTTCTGAGCGCTGGCCCACCACCAGTTGAATGTAAGCTCTGTGAAGAGGGTGCCCTTCGCGATCTTGTTCTCACCATTGGATATTCAATGCCAAAACAGTTCCCGGAACGGAAAGTATTCAATACATATCTGCTGAGCAGATACATGAATTATTGTATGAGGTGGTATATTTGATTATAGACCTCTTTCCTCCTCTAGGCTGTAAGCTCTCAGGACAAAGGAGTCTGTCTTATTCATCCAGGTCTTCATACTGGTGTAGTGCTTGTCATAGAAGAAGGCATGAAATCAGTATCTTTGAATGCATAAATAAACGCATGAACAAACAGAGATGAATGAACATATATTATCTAGGCTAGAAGTTTTTACTCTTATCTTCACATTAGAACAAACTAGGGACCTTTTAAAAACAGCAACACCCAAGACCAGTTGAATCAGAATCTCTGGGGGTGCATCCCAGGCATGAGTATAACTAAAGCTCTTTAGGCAATTCCACTGCACAACCACAGTGCAGAATAGTGTGACCAGCCACCTGGGTTTATTCAGGATTGAGGCATCTCCCAGAATGCAGAAATTTCAGTGCTGAAACTGCCACTGCACTGGGAAAACCAAGACGGTTGGTCACCGTGGTTGAGAACCGCTGATCCAAACTGTCGCCCCGGGCCATTCTGAGTGATGTATTTTCAATTTTTGAGAAGTCAAGGCTCATTGGCTTCATGCTTTCACTTGACACTTCACTAATTACATCCTGGCCTGCAGCTCGCCTTGCCCTCAGCTCCTGCTTCCTGCTCTGTGTTCTCGCGCTGCTATTATTGACTTGGGTGACATACAAATTTGTGACACACAAATGGCAAAGGGAATGATTAAACCATTCCAGCAAGTCGGCACCCACCCAATGGACCCGCTAAAGAAGCTGAGGAACGTCTAAAGTGCTACCTTTCCAAGTGCCATTTCAAGGAGCCTTCACCTCTTTTTCTCTCTGAATTGATGACAGTACATTGTGACACATTTCTATTTATCACTGCGTATGCCAGTTACCCTGGCATGAGTGTATAGTCCCTATTGTTATCTGAGGAGATAAAAATTTTCTTAATGGAAAATTCCCTGTGAAAACTGAATTAAAATTCATCATTCCAAATACGCATCAATTTACCCAAAGTATGTGGTTTATACTGAACCCGTCAATTCTGGTGTAGACACCAGAATCAGAAATGCTCTTAGACCTGTGAAAGGAACATGGCACCACAGCTCTCTAGGGCCTTGTCATTCAAGGTGTGGTCCCAGATTAGCAGCGGCAGCATCACCTGGGAGCTTGCTGGAAATGCAGAGCCTCAGGCCCCACCCCAGAGCTACTGAATCAGAACATCTGGAGTTAGAACCCAAGAATCTGTGCTTTTAAAAGCTCCCCAGGTTACACTTCTGCATCCTTAAATTTGAGAAGTGCTCATCTAGCCAACACTGTGCCTAATTCTTAATGTCAGTATCTCAGAGCCCAAAGGGAAGAGGAGAAGGTAAGGGGGAAAGGAGGTAGATAGCACAGTGGTTCTCAACTGCACATTGAAAACATCTGGAGAGCTTTACAATTACCAGCGCCTGGATCCCAAATCAAGCAGTAGGATTTCATTGGCATGGGGAGCACCTGAGCAGTGCTCCCCAGGTGATTTCAATATGCATGAAAGTTTGAGTCTCTGATATCGCTTAATCACCAGGAACCCTGCCCTCACCTCACCGCCTCTGGCCTCCACTGCTGATGGACGCATTTGCTATCCCTCTTTCCTTCCCAAACATCAGAAGCAGCAGGGATGGAATGAAGGAGGAGCTCCCTGAGGCTGCATCTCACCTCTGCCATGAAGAACACTTATTCCCTCTATCTTCTGTTAGGAGGTCTTTGACCTTCGCTCACTCCAGCCTCTCTGGGTCTCAGTGTCTTCATCTGTCCAAGGGAGATAGTTAAGACCCAATGCCCAAGACTATTTGGGACATTACATACAACAACACTGGAAGTGCCCAGTACTTTGCCTGGCACGTGTTAGATGCTGAGAAACTCTGGGTGGGGAGGAGAGCTGTCTCTCTGCCCTTCTCCCCTGCTGGTGGGATATCCATTAAGCTGGGCAAAGTGTGTCTTCCTCAGGGCACAAAGGATGTTGGCGAATTGTGAAAACCCTGTTTACGTGTGAATAAACTCATATGATCTCACTGCAGTCTCACAGCCTCTCAGCCATGCAAGCGGGATAATCTCGGTGTCCCCATTTCACAGACAATAAAACAATGGCTTAGAGGATTCCAGTCTGATGCAGTCATGAAATGCCAGACTCAGGCCCCCTGACTGTCCCCCAACATTCTCTCTACCCACTGTGCTGCCGCCATGTTCAGTGTCATGTCCAGCTGCCTGGCAGGTGGCGTCTATGGACAGGACGCTTGCATCTAGACCAGCTCTGTCCCAGCAGAACTTCCCGCAATGATGGAGATGTTCTCTATCTGTGCTCTCCACTTCATTTAGCCACTAGCCACATGTGACGATTGAGCACTTGACATGTGGCCAGTGTGACTGAAGAATTCAAGTTTTAATTTTATTTAATTTTAATTTCAATACCCACATGTGAACAGCACAGACCTAGAGACAGAGGCTGGAGAATAATGGGAAACTGGGAAATTGTTCCAGTGGTTTCTACTCACAAATCAAAGCAAACCTAAGCCACTTGTCTGCCTTTTTCTTCAAAGATCTTCTGAGCTCTTTTGTAGTAGAGGGACGGCAAGTTGGGCCACTAGTTGATGACAGCACCACCCCCATGCAAAATACAATTTGAATGGTGCCGCGACACCAGTGGTTGGCCAGCAGAAGCACCATGTATTATAGAGCAGTGCTTCTCAAACATTAGTGTGCATGCAGATCAACTGGGATCTAGCTTGTTAAAATACAGAGTGTGTTTTAGCAGGTCCAGGATGGGACCTGAGGTCTGCATTTCTACCAGGTGCCCAGGAGGTGCTGCTACCCTGCAAACCACACCTGAACGAGCCAGGCTGCAGAGCAGTGGTTCTCAACAGGCTGATTTCGCCTCCCTTCATACCTGAGGGCATTTGGCAATGTCTGGAGACATTTTTAATTGTCATGTCCATGAGAATGGAGGTGGCAGGTGCTACTGGAATCTACTGTGTTGAGTCCAGGCACCCTAGTAATAATCTACAATGTACTTGTATGTGTGTATCAAAATATCACATGCACCCCATAAATATGTACAATTATGTATCAAAAAAGCATGGGGTTTTTGTCAATACCTTCTTTTTAAAAAATTCTAAAACATAGTAATAATAATACTTATTATCTATCATGTACAGGAGAGCCCCCAAGACAGTTATCTTGCCCAAAAATGTCAATAGTGCCAAGTCTGAGAAACCCTCCTGTCTAGCTGAGTCTGCTCTCCAGGAAGAGCGGTCAGGGGCAGAGTGATATGGAGTGAGTCTCCTGGGTATAATAACTAACCATCGTTTTCTCTCTTCCGTTCTTTTCTCTCATTTGTCTGCACACAGGAGCCAACGCCTCGGCCCCAGACCAACTGAGCTTAGCTTTAGCCTGGAACAGAGTCGACATCGCTCGCAGCCAGATCTTTATTTATGGGCAACAGTGGCCGGTAGAGTATACGTTGTCACTCCTGAAAGCCCTCTTCCTTGGGCAAGGGTATTTGTTTAAGAAGCATCTGAGATTGGCTCGGAGAAACTACTACCTTTTCTCTAGGGTGGAAAATGTTCCTTTGCAGCACAGCCCCTCACCTGGGCTCCCTTTCTCATATTTAGGAAAATACTGCCACCTAGTGGAAATTACAACTAAGCACAGCTCCAATCGTTGCAAACATTTCCATCTCTCTGAGTGGTCCTTCATGGCAATTTTCAGTTGCAAATGATGCTGTTTCTTTTAATACATCTGGGGAAAAAAAAACAAAGTTGTATTAATTAAAATTAAGGAAGAAGTGGAATTAGCAGTTTGTTTCTGATTGTCTTTAATGGGGACAAAAGGAAGCATTCGCTGCCCAAGTGGTGGCACCTCCTGCTGGTTTATGGCTGGGTCACACCTCAGGATGCAGAATTAGCAGGCTTCCCTCTGCAAGGGCCATCTGGTCCTGGTGGCTAAGCACAGGTCCTCCCTGTTCGAAAAGAACAACACGAGGGAACTAATGTTTTATATAACTGTTCTTGGTTCGTTTCCCTCAATTGCCCCTACCAAAAATAAAAACTTGGGAAATCAGCCATTGGGTGGTACATGCATGCATCCGCAGGAGGCAGCCCAGCAGCCTGAAATTTGATTTCTGTGCCTGGAATCACACCACCCACGGGCAGGTCTTTTTTAACCCTTCCTTTCCCCCAGAGAGCTTCTGCCTGGGATTGAGCACCTGTCTTCATTTAGTGCTAGTGGATTGTTAGCACGGAAAAATGTGTCAGAGTCTGGACGCTATGATGTTTTTGTGAAAGGAATTAAATAAAAATCCCAGCCAGTGGCAATTCCAGAAAGTAGGCTATTCTTTTTTTATTTAGTTAAGCGACACCATCTTGTCGTGGTCTTGCCCACTTCTGCACAGAGATCCAGCATCTACTTAGATCCCTCTTCTCAAGTCAGCCAGGGGTCTCATTTAGAGCCTAAGGATGCTAAAAATGAAGACAGCAAATTGCCCGTACAGTACTTCCCTGGTGTTGCAGAAGTTTGGTCAGAGAATTGCAAGGGGAAAACCTTCTAACCCCTTGCACTGTCTCAGGATCCAGTACAAGAAAGAGATTCAGGGAAGAAATAGCTTTTGGAACTAGAAATCTTTCACTTCTATTTGCAAAGACAGGCCCCAAAATACAGGGGAGGCTGTGGCTGTCCCAAAAGCGGAGCTGTGAACAGTCTTGCTAGCATGTTCTTGGACGTGCTGAAGGCTTACCAGATGTCAAAGGCATCCCTTCCTAAGCTGTTCAGGTGAAAGCCAAAGAACTGCATCCCAAGAGCCTGGGGCAGACTAACTCAGTGACTTGATTTGCAGGTGGGGTCTCTGGAGCAAGCCATGTTGGATGCCTTAGTTCTGGACAGAGTGGATTTTGTGAAATTACTCATAGAGAATGGAGTAAGCATGCACCGTTTTCTCACCATCTCCAGACTAGAGGAATTGTACAATACGGTAGGGCCAAACTAAGGCACTTTTTATTTTCTCTGTTTTCTGTTTTACCTTCTCCTGCCCCCCACATGCCTGTGAGTCTCTTTCCCTCTCCCTTCCAAATGCATGGATCATTCTTCGCAAATACTCCCTTAGACCGACATAGACGACAAACACCAGGTCACCAAGATTCCACTTGTTTTAACTGCTCAGTTGCCAGCATCTAAGGCAAAAAGTTATGGGATAACTTAAGGGTATTGTCCTGATATTCTTACATAAAACCACAAGGCTCTGGAAATTAGAACACGGTTTATTCTGTAAGCCCAGAGGGTGTTTGAGGCAATTAGCAGAGGAGGGTTGATTTAACTCCAAGCATCAAAGAAGGCCGATTAAGTACCCTGCACCATTTTGTTACCCTCACAGCCATGAAGTTCATCCTTTTTCTGTAAGAACAGAATAAAACATAAAATATCTCTTGTTTGGAATTACTCAAAAATATTTTTCTTTTTAGTTTTATAATGATTTGCTAATGCACTTAAGAGGATACCAACAAGTAATCATAGGTGAAACTACTGTTTATGAAGTTGCTGAGAGCATTCAATAAGTTAAGCATATTGGCTCTGAGCTGACACTCACAAAAATCCAATGAAGTTTGAAGAATAGACATTGCTTTCCCCCATTTAACAGACAAGGAAACTGAGGCTATCTTAGTCCATTGTGCTACTATAACAAAATATCTGAGACTGGGAAAATTACAGACAACCAAAATTTATTTCTCACAGTTCTGGAGGCTGGGGAGTCTAAGATCAATGTACCAGCAGGTTCAGTGTCTGGTAAAGGCTGCTTTCTGCTTCCAAAATGAAACCTTGTTTTTGCATCTGCCAGCGGGGACAAATGCTGTGTCCTCACGTAGCAGAAGGGATAAAAGGGCAAAAGGGACCCACCTCCTAAAGGCCCCACCTCTTAGTACTATTGCATTGGAGATTAAGTTTCAACATGATTTTTGTAAGGGACACAAACATGCAAGCCATAGCAGAGGCCAAGGTGAATTAGTTTGTTTAAGGTCAAAAAACTCCTAAGAAAGAAGCCAATACTGAACATAAACTTCTGTCTCAAAGGTGATTTTTCCCATTTGTCGCAATGCCTGTCCCACCATGCATAGCACAAAATGGGATGGGGCCTATTACCTGTCCCCAGACAGTGCAAGTTTTAGATGGTGCCACCCTGGCTCTATCTCATTCCCACTGCAGGAAGTAGAAAACAGGTCAGCAGAGTGGCTCCAGGTTTCTGTTTTCTCTGCAGATTTTTCTTGGTTCAGCATACTGAGACTTTCAGTAACAATAATAGGGTTTTCATTGAAAAATAAGACAGAGTTGAGTGGCACATCAATTAGAGAATCAAGAGAGTGATTTATTCCAAAATTCCAAAGATTTGAAAAGAAAGGAAAGAAGTAGGAAAGTTCTAGACTGAGAAAGGCTGGCAGATTTTATCACTCCGACTGGTGGTGGTACTTGGAATACTCTGTAGACAAGGATTACAGGACAGGGAATGGCCTCAGTAATATTATATATTATTACATATTTTGTGTATCATATATAATAATACTGAACATTTATTGAGTGCTAAGCACTGTTTTAATAGATTTATAAACATTGTATCATCTAACCCTCGCAACCACCCCATCAGATAAAGTCTCAGATAAAGTGGTATCATTATTCCCATTTTAGAGCTGATGAAAACTGAATCACAGTTATGCAGCTTGTCCACATTTGGAGCCGGTCAGCAGCAGAGCAAGGTTTGGAGCCAGGCACTCTGACTGCAAAGTCTCCATGTTCAATCACTACACAATACTGCACCCCCTTGGTGGAAAAAGAGTTCCGATGAGTACATTCACACGAATGGGCAGGAGGCTGAGGCATTTTACAGCGATTGTCTCAGTACTTGAATGCGTTGCATCTGTGCTTAAGGATTTGCTATCACTATTTTAGATCCTTAATAACAGCCTCAGATTTAGCAAATCGAAATACAGGACATCTGGTTAAATTCGAATTTCAGGTAAATGATAAACAATTTTTTAGTGTAAGCATATCCCAAATATTACATGGCACACGCTTATGTTAAGATGCTCATTGCTTATCTGAAATTCAAATGTAATTAGGCATCTTGTATTTTATCTAGCATTCCTATTCCTGAAAGACAATAGAATGGCAACTTATGTCACTTTATTCTTCCCTCAAGCAAACATACATCTTTTCTCCAAGTCTCTCTTTTCCCCAAACAGCCTGTGGCTTTTTCTTTAAATCAAGTTTCAGCAAACTGTCAAACAAATCCAGCCCACTGCCTGTTTCTGTATGGCCTACAAGCTAAGAATGTTTGGGTTATCTTTTGTTTTTTGTTTTTTGGTGGTTTTTTTTTTTTTGACATATTTTAATGGTTGGAACGATAAAAATAAGAATAATATTCTACGACATATTAAAATTGTATGGAATTTGACTTTCTGTGCCCATAAATAAAGGTTTGTTGAATCATAGCCAAGCTCATTTGTTTCCAGATCACCTATGGCTGCTTTCACACGACAGCAACAGGGTTGAACAGTTTCGATAAAGACTGTGTGACTCACGAAGTCTAAAATATTTACTATCCAGCCTTTTTATAGAAAATGTTGGCCAGCCTTTTTAGACAATTGCTCATTCATTATGGGTAACAAACAAGCAGCAACGGCAGCGTGCCAAAGCGTATCTCCAATGCAGTAAACGGGCCCCTTTGTTTCACCCTGCTGCAAAACTAGCTCGGGCAGGCATGTTTTGACCCAGCTGTCAACAAGATTGACAGCCTCGCTTACAAAGTTTAAACCTAGAACCACAAATGCATTTTCCTGAAGAAACACAATCCAAAAATCTGCCAGAGTGTGCGTTTAGAAAAGACAGGTACAACTGAGCAACTAGAACAAGGTCCATCTTAATGATCTGCCCTCCACCAGCCAGATCCCTTCCTTCCATCCAGATCCTTCTTGCCTTGCCAATTAGAGCCCCTGACTAGCAAAACCGTTTGATTCTTCTCTATTGTTTTCAGAGACATGGGCCCTCAAATACATTGTACCACTTGGTCAGGGATGTCAAAAAGGTAAGAACCCTCTCGACCGCAGGTCAGAGGCCGTGTCTTCACTGCTTCCTGTGATTAGAAAATGCTTTTGTTTTGCATGAGCTGCCAGAGTATTCCTGTCCCTGCCAGACGCCTGTCATTTCAGAACAGCGTGTGTGCGTGTCTTTTAACTCTGACACCTCCGCTTATGACGCAGCTGTGGTGCTACCTCCAGTCGCCGTGGTTTTAGATGCTTTCGTTGGACATAATGCTTTTGGGTCGTGGAACTCTAGGCTTTCCTCCGTGCCTGGTGGATTTATGCCATTACCTGTATTTTTCCATACACCCCTCACTGCTTGGGGAGCTGGTTTCCATGCTGCCTGGCTGACCGTGAAAGGTATCTTCATTTGCTAGCTCCTGATACAATATCACATCTAGCATTACATAGAGCAGAGTAAGCATAGCTCCCAAAGTTTCAGAAAACAGAGACCAAAACACACACATTCACTCCATTCTTCTAACACTCTATTTTTTCCACAATATTTTTTCACACTCATCATCTTATTTAATGGGGGAAAAAAACTGGTAGGGAGAGATCAGGCAGAATTATTCTCCTTTGACAGATGAGGAGGCTGAAATACAAGGAGGTGAGAACTGTATTAGGTGATTAGTGAGGAACTAGGATTAGAGCTCAATACCTTTGCTTAATAATAATAAAATAAAGCTAAGAGTTAGCGATGACGAGGTGCGTGCATAGCATTGACAGAAGCTTTCGATGCATCTTAACTCATTTAATCCCCACAATAATTCTGTGAAGTCGAATTATTTTATTATCACATAGCATTATTCCCATTTAAAGATGAGAAAAATGAGGCGCAGAGAGATTATGTTTAATCTTAGCCAAGTGCTTGTTCTTTTGCTCCTTATAATCTCCTTCAGAGGCAGTTTGGGTTCTGAACCTTCCGACCCATCCCAAAAAGTGATGTTTTAACACCAAAGGATAAAATAAATTATGGAATTTATCCTGCCATGTATGTACCTGCATTCACATGCACATATACACCACTATCGCCACTTTGTAGCGATTCTTCACCAAAATCCACAGAAAGCTACAAAGTGAGGTCAAAAATAGAGCATAATTCCTTCATCTCATAGGCAGTCATTGGCTAGAATTCACCGTTAGGTGTCCTGTAGCTAAGTTTTTATTTTTCCTTCAAAAGGCCAAGCAAAGGCCCTGGGGCTGCTAATAATATACTTATTAACCTGCTGGACCTTTGCTAAGAATGAATAAAGGATATAAAAATAAAAACAAAAAAGCTCCCAAAACCCCCCTCCTTTGGCCCTTGCAATTTTCCTCCCATCTCCACACAACCTTAAGGAAGGATTTTTCATCTGTGAGTGACACTATAGTTCTTTCAAAGCAAGGGAAACAGGCACTGTGCAGTCTGTATTCCCAAGTCAACAACCATTTACCAAGACCATATCTCTCACTGGTCTACCCCATTCCAAGCCATAGTACTAGATCTGCCCTCCACAAACTCATTTCTCTTTCCTTCAAGTCTTCCAGTTTGGTTGAATTCATCCTGGCTTAAAATTACCTGGAGGCTAAACTCAGAAGGTTAGCTGTAGACACATCCAATATGTATTCTTTGCCAAGATATTTGTTGCTCATGTTCAATAAAATGTTTTGAGTTTCTCTAAAATAACAAATGAGGTCTTATCCCCCTCACCTTAAGCCAGTATGTGTCCCTAAAGGAACTGTGAGGTTTTCCGAGAAACAGCTATGCCTTTGTCCCTCACTCCCAGCTATCAGCCAAGCCAAGCCTTTAAACAAAGTCATTCATCCAACCCACCACCTAGTCTCCCAGCAATAATGTCTTGCTGGATTTTCAATGGGATTTTTGCAGTTAGATTTCACTGAGTATAAGTAATCAAAATCCCTCTTATTACACTCTTTTCCCCATAGAAACCTGCTTTGCAGTATTATTTTCTCTTTTCGGAAATCCCTTGGGCTGTCTCTTGCGATTGCTCACATCACTTGTGTTATTGGAAGGCATGGAAAGTATCCTTAGGGTAGGGGTTTTCTTAGCTTCTTAGCTAAAGATGTGCATCAAAAATAATATAGACTAACAAGAAAGAATAAGATGGTAAGAATTTTGGAGGGAAGAGGATTAATGAAGAGCAGCTTTTTTTTTTCTTTTAAGTATGATCCAAATATTGGAGGAAGAAAATAATTATATGAGCATGTACTTACTCTCCAATTTAGTAACTGAAAAAAATGATAATAAATCACCAAGCATAGTACTGAACAAGCCTAGGAATGATTTATCCTTTTACCTGGGAAAAGAGACTGCCAATAAGACAGGGAAAAGCAGAGAACCAATGTTTAGTTTCTTCCCCTGGGGAGAAGTAGGAGCAAGAAATGCAGATTCCATGTATTTCCATGGTGAAGGTGAGGGTCTGACTGTTGGAGAGAGAGAGAAAGAATAACAATGGTAGTCAAAAGAGCCCAAGTGTCTACATTTTATATTACATGAATGATGGGAGCTGAAAATGAAGTCTTCTGTTATATTGTTTTAAGTGCATAAGGGAGAAATTATCATTGGTGTACAACTTTCTTAGATGATTCCAGGAATTTAGGAAAATAAGATACTAAAGATTACAAAAACTAGGGTTAAAATGCTAAGAAAATCTTGGGAAGTTTAAGCAATTTTCAAAATTAAGGAACATAATAATAATTAACATGTGCTTTCTTTTCTATAATTATAGCAGGAAAAATATGTGTGTATATATACATTTCATCTGTGACAAAAATTAACCAGTGAGTTATAAACCCCGGTACAAAATGCTGTTCATGACTTAGGAACACAGTCCTAGACCTTAAACATAGTGTTTGATAACATGTCTGTAAAATGAAATGCAAATAACTCTTAAGAATCCAAAGAATGCGTTTAGGAATTATCAGACCATCATAAGTCAACCAGCATGACATCTCCAAGTTCAACTATTTTTTGAGATCAACAGAACTGAACGTGGAGAATTGCTCCCAAGCCACTTTCAAAATCTCAAATTATTGCTATCAAGGGAACACTCTAGGAGCAACGAGGTGAAAGAGTGGCTATCCAGCATCGATCAGAGATTTAAATTGATATAATCCAACCCAGTTCCTGGACATATATTCATGCATAAATCCATTGAATGTACCAATGCTCTTATATTAAACCAAGTGGCCCAAGTCTGTCTGCTTTTCTGTGAAATATAACCTGCCATTTTAGTAGCTGTCTGCTCAACTTGTGCCTCTGTATGTTCTAAAGCAGTAGATCTTTCTTTCTTAAATTAAATGTGCTAATACCTCAGATTATCTATACTATCCACCCCCCAACCAAAGGAGGATATTTGAGTATTATACAGAAGTAGTGGTGAAATTATGATAATTTAAATTTCATTTATATGGGACTTAAGATCCAGAGCTTTGCAGAATGCAAAAAAGAAAAAAAAAAGGCATTACAGACACACTTTGGCTAAGGAAAGCCAAATAATCCCATATGCTAAATTCATGCATATTTGCAAAAGCATTCTTATTTTTTAAAAGATTGGTTGCCTGGTCTATTACCATGCTAATTGGCCAAACTCTGGGATGAGGCCCTCTTTTCCCCTGAGCTTCCACCAGATGAAGCCCCCACCTGGTGATTACTCATAGCACCTGCAGGCCACGGTTCCTTAATCTAAAAGCTGCCCCAGGGTCCTCTGTTTTTCACTCTCTAGAGAAACCTAACAACCAGCAATCATTTGACACCTTGCCTATGTCAGAAGGAAACAATCTTGTTTTGAAGGCTTGCTGTAAGTTTCCAAGAAAAAATAGTTGAAATCTAATAGTGATATCATGAACTGACATCTGAAAAACAGAGTTCATTTGGAAGAGCGGATCTAATAAGTGAATTTAAACTATTCTTTTCATTAAAAGAATCAAAAAGCATGGCATGGATTAAACCTGAGCTTCAGATTAGTAGTTCATAGCATGAAAAAAAGGAGACATTTTCAAGTTGTCAAATTGTATCTACCCATAGACCTAAGCCTTTCTAGCAAATTATTTGAATCACGTGGCCTGCCATTGTGTTTTTAAGGCATGAAAAGGGAAATAATAGCTCAGGGTTTACTGATTACCAAAGTCGTTAAGGGGTGGGGTGGGGTGGGGTGGGAGGAGCTGTAACAGAAACAGCAGGCAGAATGAGCATTCCTCCAGTATCGTTTTTTACTTCCAATTTGAAAAGGACTCAAGCAAAGGAAGACTCCTCCAGAAGGTTTGGGGACATTACCTGTTGGCATGTGAGGTCCTGTTCACCTTCTCTGCTTTTCCCAGAGGAGGAGGATGCAATGAGCACAACAAGCCCCTCATCTCTAAGACTTGGTCCCCCTAACCAAACTCCAGGGGATAACTGGAAGCTACATGAAGCTTGGAAGCTCTAAACATGCTTTTGGCCAGTAGTCTGGCAGCATGGAAATACGAGCAGCCTGACAGTTACTGGTCATCCAATTGGACCTTTAGAAATCAACAAGACCTTAGAGATTACTCTGTCCAAACCACCTATTTTCAGAGCATAAACTGAGGTCCAGAGAAAGGAAATGATCTGTCCAGGGTCACATGGGGCAGAGTCAGGACCACAGCATAGCCCAGCGCTGTTTGCACTGTGGGGTCACGTCGCTGGCTGTTCTCTGCATGATTATCTGTAAGGTCCCCTCTGCCCAGCAATGCCCGTCCTAGGAGAAGCAATGCAAATGCCTCAGCTGTGACATCTGCAGGTCATGGGCAGTGGTCAAGGCCACTGGCCCAGCACTTCATTATGCACCGAGGCTGCCATCCCCTCCAGAGCCCACCCAGGACAGTTATTCCAAGAGGTCTAAATTATACCCAATTTTATTCATTTTATGAAACCTATTTCTTCTTCCCCCAAAGGTTTCCACCCTTCCTAGTAAGAAATAAAACTAATTTCCCTTAACTTCTCTGCTTCCAAAAATCCCTGCAAAGAAACAGACACAATCAGCTTTGCAGGCTGAGTTCAAACACATTCCTTGTTAAACTTTCCTCCTCCAGATATTACTTCAACAAGAGCATCTGACTCTCTCCTTATCCTCTAATCCTTCAGTCTACCCTGGATTTGTTTATATGGCCTAATTACACAGATAAAGAGAGCAGGTGAGGGAGGAATTCTCATCAGCTTCCAGCTTCCGTTAGGTGAACATCGGCTTCTTGTGGTCACACAGAAAGCAGGCCAGTTCCTGGCAGGCTTTGGCTCAAAGTTCTGTAGCACCTGAATGGTCACCAAAACCTCCCTCCTACTTCAGACCCGACCATACATAAGTCATTCTGAAAGAATCAAGCTTTATATGAGATTCTAAGCCTTCCTTTGCAGTAGATGCTCCTAAGAGTCCTTTACCAACAAAGGATTTGCTAAAAATGTTTCATTTGCCCCTTAAATTTTTATTTTGAATTTTACTACTATTATTGCTTTCTTGACAATTCCCACTCCTTAAAGACACCTCAAAAGTATAAACATTGCCATTTTATACTGGTCTTCTGGCAGTATTGGTGTCTTGTTCTAAGAATTCAAACTGATGCTCATACCTGTTTTCTCAAAACAAAATGCATAGGCATTGGGTTCACTATTACGTGCATTTTAAATTTTATTCTTACAAGATTAAAATAGGCACAAATTCATAGACTTGCTCTGATTGCCTTTCCATAGCATCACAAGCAATCCTTTGGGGATTTTTCTGAAACCTGGTATTTGAGCATTATAGACCATAAAGGCCATGGAGTTCAACCTCCTTTTACTGGAAAGAAAAGTGTGGCCCCGAGGGACATGGCTGATGCGTGTAGCACAGACAGAAGCCCAGGGCAGCTGGCTAGAAGCTGGTGCTCTTCCTCCTGCCTGACCCAGCATGCCCAGGAAAATAACAGATAGGGCTGGGCACACTCTGGAGGTCATCCTTATGGGATCCAGACGTCTATGACATGAGGCCGACCCAGGCAGGTCCAGTCTCTTGGGCTTTTCTCCTTAAATAACAGTCTTGCCTACCAATCCAGAAGAGCCGAAGGATACAGAAACTGTGGCCTTGTTAACCTGCCCCAAAATAATGGAAAAAAGTGGTTGCGTGGATACTATTTTTAAACTCAGTTTAATTTTTATGGAAAGGGCAATACATGAAAAGTTACTATCTTAAAACTTTCTCTGAGTTTCCTTTTTAAATACGTTTTGCCAGGTTTCACATAAGGAAGTCAGATAATTGGTCCGTCTTTGTAGCCTGAGGATAGCTTAACTTGCTGATTTGTTAGATTAAAAAAGCAACCTGCAGGGGTGTGGTGGCTCACACCTGTAGTCTCAGCACTTTGGGAAGCTGAGGTGGGAGGATAGCTTGAAGCTAGGGGTTCAAGACCAGCCTAGGCAACACAGGGAGATCCCCTTTCTCTACAAAAAATTTTAAAAAGTAGCTGGTGGTTTACTCAGGAAGCTAAGGTGGAAAGATGGCTTGAGCCCTAGAGTTTGAGGTTATAGTGATCTATGATCTGGCCACTGCACTCCAGCCTGGGTGACAGAGCAAAACCCTTTCTCAAAAAGAAAGAAAGATCTTCAACAAAGGTGATTTTGAAATGCTGGTTTAGGAGAGTAGAGAACATTTTTGTGAAGGGACAATTCAGCTAATCAGATGGATGTCAGATCAGGTAGGGATGGGTCCAGGTCAAGGAGGGGAGGGGTTCTGTGTCTCAAAGTGTTCCCACTTCATCCGTGGTGCCCTTCACACAGCCCCATTGTGCCTGGCTGGCTCAAATTAGATCCCCAAGCCTGCCATGCACCCCAAGCCAAGGGAGAGGTGGAACTCCACAGGCTGGGGTAGGAGTTAATTCTGAGGACAGCAAGGAAGTCCAAAGAGCAGCAGTGGAATCTCGCATGCTTGAAGCTAGTACTTCAATTGCTTTTCCTCCCTTTACCCCACTGAGAATAGCCACTGAATTCCAGATACTGCAAAACATGTATTTCAAGTTGAAGTTCCACAGTGAGCTCAGGCTATCCCGACCAGGGGTGGCTAGTAGATAGTGACTAGTTAGTTTCATTATTGAGAATGTAGTACTAAAAAAAACCCAAACTCAGACTCTCAACACAGTCAATTAATTTCACTGTTTTATTGGTTTACATTTTCAACAAAAACATTCTGAATGTCTACCATACTCATGGCCCTATAAAAGGCACTGAGAATATAAAGAGAAATAAAACAATTAAGAAAAACATAAAGCAATAGGGTTAATGATAGGATACAGTGGGCTACCTCTAACCCCGAATCCCAAAACCTTTCAGTGGATATGGTTGACCATAGAAGAGCTGAGTAAGGATACCTGAAAACCTACCCTTGGGTTAGCAAAAAAACATAAGTTAATTTCCAGCTGATAGTGATGATCTTTTTACACTATGAATTTCCCAGTTCTGCCATGTAACTTACCATTGCCACCAGAACCTTATTTAGCAGACAAGTGGTCTGGCAAACTGTGCGTATGCCTGAACCACCTGGAGGACCTAATAAAGAACATAGAGACTGATACATGGTAGTAGGTAGGACAAGGTCCAGGCCTTGGTACTGTCACTAAGTTCCCCAAGCAATTCTGATGCCACCAAAATTGGAAAACCGCCACTATAGATTATGAGTCTTGTCCGTGAAGTGGCAGAAATCTCACGTAGCATCTTGGGTGGGTCCTCCATTAAGGACAAAACTGGGTGAAGTCCCTCGTGCCTCTCCAAAATATATCTAAGGACACGGTGCACCAAGCTCTCTACACAGTGTGACGCCCCAGCCATTCACGGTATAGAGCACTCTCCTGCGAGAAGGAACTAAACCAGACGGGGACAGTTGATTAATCGTGCCCTTTGGAATTCACTGCACGCTCAGAATTTCCCACAAATGGAACTCATTCTTCCTTGATCTCATAGAGCAAAACTTTCAGAGCTCCTTTTTGAAGCAGAAAGCAGTAATGAGTAAATAATAATAAAAACTTTACTGTTTCTGCATCTGTGTGTGGAAGGCTGCTAAAAGATACACCATAACTGTAGGTCTTTAAGAAACACTATTCTCTTTGAAAGAAAAAATGAACAATCTCCTTAATTCTAGAAAAAAAAACGAATATTCCATTGACAAAAGTCTTCTTGTGTTCCTCTCCCACCTCTCTTTAAACACAAGGAATGTTCATATACAACTTCATCCTCACACCCAAAATCCCCTCCCTAGGTGCTGCTCTTTTTTTAGGAAAAAGGTTCCATTTTTTAAAAATTATTAATAGAGGTTTTGTATTAAAGGAGACCTGAGCCCTAAGCAGGTCCCAGCTGATGCGGGCCCTGGTAATAACACTCATCTTCTGAAAGAGTCTTCCGTTAGTGGGTGGGAAGAACTAAATGATTGTCAAGAGAGCAGGAATAAAAAAAAAACTTAAATTAAAAAAAAAAGAGAGAGAGAGAGCAGGAATAGCATTGGGTCAGAAGTAGAAAAGGGGGCTCGGGGAACATCTGGGACCCTCGTTTCTAGTGGCTGGGAGTGATAGCATTTGTTATGTCTACCTTTGTGTTTCTTTCTGCTACACTGGTGTTTTTTTCTCCCCAGCTGAAGACTTGAATAAATATTTTGATTTTCTGTTATTGCCGACGATTACTGCATCTTCTTATTTAACTTATGTCTTCTTTCCAAGCGAGAATATCCAGGTTTCGGTTGGATCTATTTTAAGGTGAATTAATTAACCAGCATAATAATACATTCATATGTTTCTTTTTTTCATTATTTTTTTTCTCTAAAATAGTTACAGAACACATGAAATAGAACCCCTAGTAAACCGCGTTGTCTTTTGGATTTGTTTGTTTGTTTGTTTCATTCTTCCCTGATAGGGCAACCTGCCCCCAGACTACAGAATCAGCCTGATTGACATCGGCCTGGTGATCGAGTACCTGATGGGCGGGGCTTATCGCTGCAACTACACGCGCAAGCGCTTCAGGACGCTCTACCACAACCTCTTCGGCCCCAAGAGGGTGAGGCTTGCAAATTCCCGCGCCCCTCCTAGGAAGGCTAAGGGTGTGGCTTCTTGGTGAGAGAAAGAGCAGTTGAGGAGATAGATAACCTCCCTTCTTCTTCCTTCTTCCATCAAATCCGTTAAAAAAATTTTTTTTTAAATTAGAAAAACAAAAACAGAGTGTATGGGGAAAAGGGGAAACTTTTTGGTGGGTTTCTTTGGTTTTTCACTAGGTCCAATTCAAATCAGAAAATTGCACTGAGAGTTAGCTTAAATAATCAGAGAGTATTAATGAAATTCAAATTAATCTTATTATTAAGATTATTAAACTCAGCCGTTTGCCAGGTTTTGGGGCTTGGGATCTATTTATACCTTTAAAAATTGTTGAGATGCCCAAAGACTGTTTACCTCTGAGAATTCTATCAATATTTACCATGTAAGAAATTTAAGTTAAGATTCTAAAAATATTTATTCATTTTAAGATAACTGTAAGAATCCCATTAAATGTCAAATAACATGTTTATGAAAACTATATTTTCAAAAACAAAAAATCAATGATAAGAGTGGTATTGTTTCACTTTTTTTTGCAAATTTCTGTAATGTCTGGCTTACTAGAAGACAGCTAGATTCTCCTAATTCGGCAGTCTATTACAAGATGTTTTGAAGTATATGAAGAAAATCTGACCTCTCACAAATATGTGACAAATATTATAAATACATCAGAAAAAGGAAGGAGTATTTTAACAATCTTTACATACAATTGTAGATATTATTTTTTGTGATACACAAAAATTAAGTAACAGTTTCTTAAAAATGAGTTGCAATGTGAAATATAACACCATGTAACTGAACTTTTCAAACGCTGTCACATTAAAATCCACTGGTTTATCTGGGAGTGGTTCCCAGCTACTCAGCAGACTGAGGCAGAAGGATGGTTTGAGGCCAGGAGTTCCCGGCTGTAATGTGCTATTAGGGTGCCTGTGAATAGCCACTGCACTCCAGCCTGGGCAACATAGTGAGACGCTGCCTCTAGAACAATAAAATTAAAATAATAAAATAAAATAAAATCCACTGGTCTTTCCTGCATTGTGTATGGATCTTATAACATCATAGATTGGTCATTGGAAAATATTGGTTTGTTGAGTTATACAGATCTTCCAAATGTTGACACATTTCATTATATAATTTCCAAAATATCTCATTCATTAATATTACCTCTAATCTCATCAGAAAAGTCTTTACATACTGAAAAGCTGTCAAGGTCATGGTGAGGGAGAATGCAAGTTTTCCAAAATTCCAATTTTTTTTTTTGAAAGTGTGAATTTTTTCACTGGCAACAAATCCTGTCAGTTGTTTTCCTTGAAATAATAATCTCGCTTTGGTTATTCCAAAAATGTCAGCCAAATGTCCAAGTCTAAAGAACCATAGTCTGTCTGCCAGCCATTCCTTCAAAATGATATTCTATGAAAAAAAAAAAAAGCTGGCTATAATTCAATCCAAACAATCACAGAAGTGCATTTCCCCAGGACAACCCATCATACATAGGTCAGTATGCAGCAGAAATACTTTCAAGGCATACATCTCATTTCATCCCACAGAACAGCAAAAAGACACATAGTCAAGGGGAGAGATTTATTAACGTTAATCATTTTTTAGGCCTCAGCAAGGACATTCTTAAGTGAAACTTTTGTTTTGTTTTTCTGCAAGTGCATAACAGTGGAATCTAATGACAATTGGTAAAGTTTGGTACCACCGCCTTTATTCTTGCTAAGAAGACACCCAGCAGTTTTTATTCACCACTGCTTTTGCACCATCAGTGGAAATGTTAACACAGTGACAAAACCCAGTACCATCTTCACATTATTATGAAAACAGCTTTGACTTCACACACCCTCTGAAAGTGTTTCAGGGGCCCCCACAATCCATGAACCACATTCTGAGAAATGCTGCTCTAGCTGGTAGTGGGCATGATTTTTATTTTTAACAAAGCTTTCTTCTGATTATGAAGGCATTTTGTAGGACTGGTAGAAAACTTTGAAAACAAACAAACAAAAAAATGTATGAAGAAGAAAAAAATAACACAGATTTTAGCCTCGTCACTTTAGAAGCTGAAAGAAAAAGAAAGGGAGAGAAAGGTTCAAGCTGTTCCAACTTGAATAGTCAAGTAAAATTTGGAGGAACTGTAAATGCTATAACCTTATCATTTACTCACATAACTTTTAGGATGGCACCCACCCATTCTGTAATACTTAAAAGCTTAAAATTGGTATTCCTGACCCCTGAGATATAATTTTGATCTCCCTTGTTAAATATAAATCAGGGTCTGTAATCTGCTGAGTTGCCTTCTCTCTCTGTCTCGGTCTGTGCCTGTTTTGCGCATTCCCAGCATGGCTGATGATGATACCTTGTGCGCTGACACTTTCCATGCCTGATCGCCTTTTGCTACCATCAGCACATGCCCGCTGGCCCCACTCACCCTTGCCCTGCTGTCCAGCAGCACAGGGAGATAGCCAGCAGGAAGCATCCCAACATACATTTCTGAATAATATCCCAAGTCTCCAGGAAACACAGGTTTTCCAGGGGTTTCAGAAATATGTGACTTAATTTGTTGGATTGGCTGTTTCATTGCTCATCTGTCTTAGTCTGTGCAGCTACTATAACAAAATACCATGAACTGTGTTGCTTATAACAACCAAAATTTATTTCTCACAGTTCTGGAGGCTGAGGAGTCCAAGATCCAGGGACCAGCAGATTCAGCATCTGATGAGGTCCCATCTCATTCGTGAGGGCTCTTCCCTCTTGACCTAATCACCTCCCATAAGGCCTACCTCTTAATACATTCCCTTGGGGGTTAGAATTTCAACACATGAATGCGGAGAGAGGGCAGTGCTTAACAGGTGGCAGCCAAGCAGGATGGTTATAGGAAGGTGAAAGAAATCTTGATCCACAAAAGACATTCTAAACCTGCAGGCTCTACCCTCGGGTGATCTCACTATGACTTCTCAATTTCCCAATTTTCTGTGATTCACCAAAATCACTAAATACATAATTCTCTTAGAACTTCTATAAATAGGTTTTCTTCTTGTGGTATTTTATTTAGCAAAATAAAAATAAGTGCTATATGGTACAATAGAGTTCTTACATTACCCGTTTAAGATATAGTAGGACTCTTCTTACCTCTATGAAAGAAAGACCTAACCTTGTTCATAACATTTTTTTTTTAACAGCCCAAAGCCTTGAAATTGCTGGGAATGGAAGTAAGTGTTTGCTCAAATTATTAGTGTCAATTATTTATACCCTTTCTTTCACATCTTAAAAAATATGTCTATAAGTTCATTTCAGCGGTAGGACTTAGTACATGGTTTTAAAATGAAAAAATTAAAATTTTTCAAGTGTCACAGGGGCATTTCACAGTAGCTTTGAAAATTCCACCATGAGGTATGTCAGCATTGCGAACAAAAAAATAAATCCTATTTGAAATACTGTCTTGAAGACTAAGGAAGCATATAAATTACAGTAAGAAAAACCTATTCATAGGTGTGTACAAATGACAACTGACCAGAGCTACTTCACAACTGTGTCTAACAGGTGTGCAGAAGCTCGAGATAGACTATGATTCCCATCTTTTGTTCATGTGGTTATTGTCATATACGCAAATAAAAGTGTAGGATGCCCTGTCCTTTCAGCAAAAAGAGTAGTACTGTCCATCAGGAGATACAAACAAACCTACCTATAGAAGAAAAAGAAGGACAGATGTAAAGAAAAAGAAAATAGTCCATTAAAAAATAACTTTTTAATTAGAGTATAGCACTGCCATGTTCCCAGAGGACTGTGCTTATGTATTTATTATTATAACTTGCTTTAAAGCTAGGCATGGATGAGCATGGGAGGCTAGGAGCTGGCCCATTTCATTCCAGTATTGATTCCAGAGCTGGGCCAGTAGAAGATATACAATAACTACTTACAGAATGGAGATGATTCATTTCTAACTCAGCCTATATGTTTTCTCTGAAATTACAGGATGATATTCCCTTGCGGCGAGGAAGAAAGACAACCAAGAAGCGTGAAGAAGAGGTGGACATTGACCTGGATGACCCTGAGATCAACCACTTCCCCTTCCCTTTCCATGAGCTGATGGTGTGGGCTGTCCTCATGAAGCGGCAGAAGATGGCCCTGTTCTTCTGGCAGCATGGCGAGGAGGCCATGGCCAAGGCCCTGGTGGCCTGTAAGCTCTGCAAAGCCATGGCTCACGAGGCCTCTGAGAACGACATGGTCGACGACATTTCCCAGGAGCTGAATCACAACTCCAGGTTGGCCAGCCCAGTAAATGGGGTGGTCTGGGGGGAGACAGGGGAAGGTGGGCTTCAAACACTGGAGGAGCTGAGCCACCCAAAACTCTAAGGGGAGACAGTATCACCCCAATGGTGTACACAGAGGTGGGCATGAGCATTATGCACAGTGTACATACAGACACACAGAAATTTTTATTTCATCTTCTCAATTACCCCAACAGGGAGGTCCTATTATTTTGTATCTCTGAGGAAAACGAGGCTTGGAGAATTTAAGCAGCTTGTCCAAGATCACACATTTGTGGTTGGCAAGGCTGGAGCTTGAACTGAGATTTGTCACATTCAAGAAGACATACTGCACTCGAATTAGTGATTGATTGGTGTGCCTCCCCCATCTATCTCCCTTGAGTTTGAGGCCTTGAGTGTGGGGATCGTACCTTGTTTGACTTTCACCCCCAGTTTGAAACATGGTATCTGACACTCAGTGATGCCTAATGGGTGTTAGCGGGATGAACGTATGAGCAGACTAGATCCCATGTGAAACAACTACCTCACACAGCAGCCACTTTTTGTGGCTGGCCAATGGGTCCCCACTTTTGTCATATGCCTCCAAGCTGGCCTGAAGGACTCCTCCGCCCATTCTGTCTTCCAGGGACTTTGGCCAGCTGGCTGTGGAGCTCTTGGACCAGTCCTACAAGCAGGACGAGCAGCTGGCCATGAAACTGCTGACTTACGAGTTGAAGAACTGGAGCAACGCCACATGCCTGCAGCTCGCAGTGGCAGCCAAGCACCGCGACTTCATCGCGCACACCTGCAGCCAGATGCTGCTCACCGACATGTGGATGGGCCGGCTGCGCATGCGCAAGAACTCAGGCCTCAAGGTCAGCGCGCCCAAGAAGGCCCTCTCGGCTATTGGGGCCAGAGGGTTGGTTGGAGTTTCCCAAGGCCAATCCGCGGTGGGATTAGGCATTCTTTTGTGTTAGGAGGGTCTTTCTAAACCTGAACTGTGGATCAGAATCTCCTGTAGAGCATTGTTCTGTTTTGTTCTGTTTTGCTTTGTTTTGCACGCAGGGGCTAGGGCCTCCCCCAAGTCCTGCGCAATCAAAATCCCCAGAGAGGGCGCCTAGACTTTAATATTTTTCAGAAGACCCAAAGGTGGTGGTAACGCGCAGGTACCATAGGGAGTGCCATTTGTATGGGCACAGCCAGCTGCACAGAAGTCCCCACCTAGGCAACCTGTCACTTCCGTGTGAACAGGAACCCCTAACCCTCTTCAGCATCATGTCACAGAGACGTTGGCTCTTACCAGATGTGCTTGAGCTAGTTTTTACACTGAAATAAAAACGAAACAGATTTATATGCAAAGACATTGCTAGATAATTCCGATCTATTCTCAAATGAGGAAAAACAAGTTGCAGACCAGTCTATATAACCTGAGTCCATTTTTATCCAGTGTGTGTACTAATTGTTATGTCTGTATAAATTAATTTTTAAAAAAACAGGAAGGACACATAGTAAAGTGTGTGTGGTGGTTACTTCTGACACTGAAAGGACAGTGTCAGGGACTTTACCGTTTTTAAGAGAAGTAGGATGGAGTGCAGCTTTTGCTTTTTTCACGGCTTTTTTCAATGTTTTTCAAAGACATCATTACACTGAAAGAAGTAAAAGAAAGACAAAAATAGAAAGTGAAAGACTGAAAGAATGTGGGGGCTTTTTGTTTGTTTTTTGTTTTAATTTTTGTGATACTAGTTTCTTTTCATTTTTTGACTCTATATATTTAAGGTGTACATGAGGTTTTGATGTACACAGTGAAATGTTTACTATAGTCAAGCAAATTAACATTCCCATCATCTTGCATAGTTACCCTTTTTTTGTGTGTAGTAAGAGCACCGAAAATTTATGCTCCTGGTAAATTTCCAGTGTACAATATTATAGCTATAGTACTCTATAGTTATAGATCTCTGTTGTACTTATTCATCCTACATATCTGCAACTTTGTGCCCTTTGACCTATGTGTCCCATTTCCTCCCCTCCTCCACCCCCACCCCCATTCTGCTAGCCACCATTTTACTGGACCAGCACCCCTTCCCCCGCACCACTCTTCCCGTGGTCTCTTGGCCCAGGGTCACAGAAGGGTTCTGTGCAGCGCGTCATGGATGTTCCACAGCCACACCGCTAGTGACCGCCGAGCCTAGCCTCAGACCGGGAGCCAAGCTGGCTCTCAGCTCTGAGATGTTGTAATGTCCCCTGAAGGCTGCCAGCACGCAGCCTGAGCCTCCCCAGGCCTGCCAGGCACCCCGAATTCAGGGTGATCGCTGTTCCTTTCCCCTGAACTGCTCTTGAGTCCCTGTGGTCAGCCAAGCCCTGGCTGTCCCTGCCTCATTACTTGAAGATCATTTTCACTGACCCTTCACGATCTCTCTCAGCCCCTCACTTTGGAGCATTTTCTTTAAGGAGGTTCATCTTCAGAAGCCTTGTGCCCCGGAGTCGTTTCAGGATTGAGAGTAGTGGTGGGAGAAGACGTGGGGAACCCAAGTCAGGTGTCAGTATCATCATTCAGAATTGCACTTGCTCCCCGACGGTGGAGAATGACATTGCCCTCCCGTGGGAAGGGCCTCGGCATTTAGTGTCCTCACATAGAGAGTCACGCACGGTGCTTATACATGAGAGAAATACAGTGCTGGCACCTTCTGGGGCACTTTTCCAAGGACACCCTCTTGTTGCATACAGAGCCTGCTGGGATGTGTGTGTGTGTTTCTGTTGTATGGTGGAGATTGCTCTAAAATAAACAAAATGCTTTACTAACTGAGTTGATCTCTCAGGATCAACTTATAACAGCATTTTTTACAGAGATAATCAGATAATGCATAATCAATTCCACTTGATACGTTAGCAAATAAATGCCAATGGATGTCTGTATGAATTGATTTCACAGTCAAAATCAAGTGCTGTCTAATGGCGAAACTGGAATCTGAATTCTCTACCACTTTTGTCTTGAATAGAGTCTCTTTTTTTCCTCAGTTTCCCCCATGCAAAGTGAGTGTTAATTGGGTAAGATGTAGTGGGGTAAAATGCTTTTTTTCCTTCAAAAATTAAATTGAGCTACTGTGCAAAATAATTTCCCAGAAGGGACAAAGTGATCATCTTAGCATTAATGTGTTTAGTTATTCAAATGTCCAGAACCCCTCACAGAGCATACAACACCCATGTGCGCATGTGCACACACACAAACACTTGAACACCACACCCCAGGCCCTCTGATTCTAAGCAACCACCCTAATCTTAATCCTTTAAATGTGATTATTATTATTATCATTATTATTACTTTAGGTAATTCTGGGAATTCTACTTCCTCCTTCAATTCTCAGCTTGGAGTTCAAGAACAAAGACGACATGCCCTATATGACTCAGGCCCAGGAAATCCATCTCCAAGAGAAGGAGCCAGAAGAACCAGAGAAGCCCACGAAGGAAAAAGATGAAGAGGACATGGAACTGACAGTAAGAAAACACTTCGTAGTCACTGTCCCTGGGGAGAATCCCTCATCCACCTGTCCGCCCAACATGCTTAAGGTTCAATAAGCATATCTGACTCTTGAAGTCAGACAGCTGTTCCCTAGCCTCCCCCCATGTTTAATCATGGGGTGCTTTCATTTAGGTGCTGAGACCAGGGTATAATACAAGTGTGTTTTCTCTGTGTAAATAACATGATTATAGGATCCAACTGTATGTGACATCTTTCCGCCAGCCACTGGTGCAGGACAAACCAATAACATCCAAAAGCAAGACACCCTAAATTTTCCAAACAAGCAAAGCATTCTGAACAACGAGGTGCTGTATCTGTCTTAGCACACAAAGAAGGAGACAGAATCCATGATTTGGGAGCAGCCGGCTTCCCCGAGCTGGAACTGTTCGGCTGATCAGAGGCTGAGCCTGTATCTGTGTTCGGGGTCAGGCTCACAATTACAGCACTAATTGAATTTGAGGTTTGTGTGGAAAGCTTTTATTAGCTCTTCCTGGTATAATTATAGAGCATGGATGCTTTGTTCTGCAGAGGGAAGGGGGCAGCTGGGCATGGGACAGCTTCCTGCAACTCCCCCCGGAGCAGCGTAACTGCCGCTGGCACCTTTCCAAAGGCTAAAAATATCACTCGCCATTAAAGGGACATACAAGGCTTCATAGCTTGGGAGCCATCAAGCGACAACTCCATAAGGACATTCTTGATAGTCTTCACCCCCACCACCACCGCCACCACCCTGGCCAATGACCGTTGCCTGTAGTGACCCAGAAGAAGCTATAAGGGGAGTAAACAAAAATGGTTTTGCTCAGGTGACAAAAGGCCTTTGCATTATTATCCTAGTGGGACCACTGTATGAATTGTTTTTCCTCCAGATAAACAATATTTCTTTCCAGTAGGCCCTTCCTAAAGATCTATTTGCAGCCCAATCCCTGACTCACTGAATCAAAAGCCAA
>CAUYRT010076497.1:0-13647 GCA_963574885.1 Lepilemur ruficaudatus
TGAGTGCTTTCCATTTCACTCTGTACGGGAACATGAACATTCTCATAGAATTCACACTTGTCTGCGGTTTCTATGGTTGAGCTACATTCTGAATCCACTCCAAACAATGAATGTGGAGTGCAGATTTATTTCTTGGTCAGACGAAGCAGTTCTAATTTCAGATTAAAATTCATAATTAGATGTCTGATCAGTTTGGAAGGAAGTCAACTTGGTATGCAATCGAAAGTCCTACAGATAAGTCCACTGATATTGCCATAGAGATTTGGACTCTTCCTGCCCTGGGAGCCTCCTCATGGTGGGAAGATGCATCTAATTCAGCCACATCAGCAAATATTCGTCACACACCCGCTAAACAGGGCAGCCTGGTGGAGGTGTGGAAAGCTCCAGCTATATGGGTCCCACAGCCCTGCCTTTGTGTCCTGGCCTCGCGCTCTTGACCTTGTGGTCTTGGGCAAGTGGCGTACTTTCTGTAAGCCTCCATTGCCTCGAGATTCAGTGGGAGTAAAGTTCTCCGGAGGATTTTAAAAGTCATGGAGAACCCTTAGTTCAGTGCCTGGCATACAGACTAGCTATTAACAATACTACGATAAAGTCCTAGGCACTCAGTTGGCGGGCGTGTGGCTATTTAAATAGATGGAGGGATGAGAGCGTGGCACGTGCTGACCACGCCCAGCCAAGTTAGAAGAAACAGGTTTGGTGCATTGTTTGGCCCTTTGAACAGTGGCGAAGGACCATCAGTGGGGTTGCTGAGATGCCAGAGGCACCGGGCTGCGTGTTTGGAGCAGGGAGTAATCATCACCTTCGGCGGACTGACTCCCACTAACCGAACTCATGACAAAGCAGAACGCGACAGGATTGATTTACAGAGGGAAGAACTAGGAAAGCCAGATTGAATAGAATGCTCGCGTGGCGTGAGCGATATGTGCCTGTCCCTGCCAGTCAGTCTACCTGACCCACTAACTTCACTGAGTTCCTCTCTGAAGGAGGCCTGGTGTGTTAGGGTCTGGCTAAGTGGGTGGGATGACCACAGGGCACCCGCAGGCCCTTGGACACAGGCTCATATGAGTATCCCCGTCCTCTCTCAGTGTCCCCCGCGTGCCGAGAAGCAGGGTGACTTTGCCGGATGGTGAACATCATGCTCTCGGCGCCTGGCCCAGTGCCCAGCAGGCGGCAAGTGCTCAGTGTGTCTTTGGTGAATGAATGTGACCTGATACACTAACGCCGTCTGAACATGTGTGTGCCACACACCTCGTGCGCGTTAGAGCTTTTCATGCTGTGTGTTTACTGCAGTCCTACGCCAAATAAAAGCACTGGCTCTTTTCTGTCCTTGACTGGCAAAATCTTGAAATAATTATTTAGGGGTCAGATGAAAATCCAGAACTTGGAATGGCTAATTTAAATAAATTTACATAAAATTAAATGCACCCATGATAAACGTGCCATCTGATGAGGCTTGACACTGGGATTGCCACCACAGTAAGAAGCAGGACAGCTCCGTGCCCGAGCAGCTGCCCCCGGCCCTCTGCTGTCCACTGTTTCCAGCCCAGTCATCACACACTCATTCTGCGTTTCTAAATGGCAGTGGCTGCGGAATCGTAGAGGACGCGCTCTTCTGGGCCTGGCTTCCTTCCCTCAGCATATAATTTTTGAAATTCTCAGATTCTACCACTTCCTGGCTAAGTGGCCCTAGGCAAACTGTTTGACCCCTGTCACCTCAGTCTCCCCCATTTTCATAGTGGGGGTGACAGTAAGAGAATACTTGATGAGAACTTGGGGAATATAACACAGACTAATCACAGCATCTGCCACTTGTGGGGTGACCAGCTGTCCCGGTTTGCCTAGGAGTAAATGAGGGGTTTCCTGGGACGTGGGACGTGCTATGTTAAAATCTGCAAAGTGCCAGACAAGCCAAGATGGTTAGTCACCCCAGATGGTGACAGCTCAACAAATGGTAGCTGCAGAGGCCAATTTACTGTGATGCTAACAGGCTTAAGCTTTAAAGTCCCCCCCAACCCCAAACCCAGTGCACAGGCCTCCTCTAGGGCCTAACAATGTGTTTGCACCAAACACGTTTTTGCCAAATTTATAAAAGTGAGTCATATTTGCATTCTTTAGCTTAATGAGGCCCCTGGCCCTCTCACCCACCGCAACCCAAACTATACAAGCTTTAGGCCCTACCAAACCTAGAGCTGTTCCTGGGGGCTGCTGCTGTTACTGCTGATGTGAGTGGCGGCCTGCCAGGCACCCTCTCTGCTGGACACGGCTAGAGAAACTGCCTGCCAAGCTTCCTTCTTCCTCCGTCCTCCCATTGGGAAGTGGCTGCAGCGATATCATGGCACAGAGACTTATATCTTCCTTTACTCCAATTACGTTCTGATTACACAACATAACTTCCATCATCTTAACTTCTGGATCCCTGGGTTTCAAGAAACACAGCACATCCCACCATAAGAAATCTTGCTCTATGGGAAACAGAGCAAGAAATCCCAGGCTTACCTGCTTGACGGTGCCACAGCCCAAGTAGGGAATGGTGAATACCACCTTGCTCGGCATGATCTGGGGCTGACACTGCCGGTTCCCGTTCCAGTTGGAAATGACAAGGTCCCTGGCAGAATAGCCCAGGGATTGGAGGTAGTGCCTGCTCACGCTGGCTTCCATGTGATTTGGCAGACAAAACAGGTCTGATGGACAAGGGCAGATAACGCACTCAGTCAGCGCTCCAAACCCCACCGGTCCTACTAGATGCTCTTCCCACTTACAGGTGCACAGGTCAAGATGGCTGACAAAGATGGGACGTATGCAGAAGAGACTTTGCCACATCCCCCAGACCCCCCCTCCTCAGGGAAGCCGAGGGAGGGCACGCGGACTCAGAATTTCTCTCATGGAGATTGGAGGCAGGACTTTAAGTTAGGGGAATGTTTTGCCAAGTCATCGTTTACCATAAAGTAAAGTAACTCTACAGTTACTTTGTGGAGATGTCATGAAATAAGGCCTTTTAGCCAGGGAGCAAGTCAATGCTTTGAATCCTGACTGCATATGAGACCTTGGATGTCATCTTGCACAGCCCTCGGCCAGTCTATATAGCAGTCCATATAATAGCCCAACTGTGGCCATACAGCCTCTGTGGGAAGGGGCCGAGTGACCAGCTCAGTCCATCTTCAGATAGAAGCCGAGTGTGTTAGGTCTCAGGACATGGCCACAGTGTCCTGCACTGTGGGAAGGTCACAAGGCTTCAGGCCAGGTGATCCCTGCCTTTGGCACTGACTGCTCACTCTCTGCTGAGCGCATCACCTTGCACTTCCTACTTAGCCTCTGCTGACCACAGTAAGGCCAATACGCTGCCCACCAGCCAGAGTCCCCAGGCCCTCAGCCCCTGGCCTCTTTAGGGCCCAAACTTTAGCCTTGGTGGCCTGACAAGGCTACTGTCATTTCTTATTTCACAACCACGGGACAGTTGAGCAGCAGCAGACTCTCAGGATGTCCTCGCTCCTAACCAAGCTTCCCCGTGAGGGGACTTACTGGTGCTGTCGTTGGAGGGGCTAGAGTAGTACTCGGCCTGGAACCCTCTCCTGGTGATGCTGCCATCGCTGACGAAGCGAATTGACATGAAATTCGACGACGAAGTGAAGGAGCCACTGGACCCGTCGCAAACCCGAGCCATGAGAGGAGAGCTGTCGTGGGGGCCATCAAACACCTCAATGTAATCATAGTTGCAGCCACCTTCCAGCCTGCAGAGAGAGGACACACAGTTTGGGCTCCCTGTCGTACCCAGAACTCGGTGCAGGGTGATCAGGTCTCAGTGAGGGGGTCATGCCTCTGCGCCAGGAACTCTGAAAAAGTTCACCCTTGAAAATAACAGATTTTTGTAAAGCAGGGAAGGTTCATCTCCCATGGCCTCTGCACCTGGGTCTTAGTCCTGCCTTTTGGGGTCACACATATGAAATCTGTAGCCCTGCTCCTGACAGCCCTGTACATCATAAAACGAAGGGCTCACGTCCTCATTTAGACCATTTTTCTTCTATCAAAAAGTCCCCAGTTCCCCCACAGAATATAAAATGTCATGGAGGGTGACGGTCATTGTTATCAAGGGACTGGTTAAAGAACCGATCACGGTCAACCTTTCCCCTCCTATTTCATGAGCGTTTCATGTAGTCATTGTATTGTAATGACAAAGAGATTAAAATAATGTATCTTTCACAAAATCCCAAAGGAAATATTAAGGCAGAGACTGCCAAGGCCACTGCGAACAGAAATCAGGAGGGAGAACTATTAACGCTTTCTCAGCGACGGCTGTCAGAGGAAATCACAGCACCCCCTGGTCTCGGACACTACAAAATACCGGGGCCTCTTCACAGTCAGTTTGGCCACCCCGCTCCTTGGATAACTCATGTATTAATGTGCTTTGGTGATGTCTCCTGCACTTAAAACAATGGTTTCCACTGTGATCGGATGCAGATAACCTCGCCTCCGCAGCAGCACTTTCTTCACCTCTGCCTGACTCTCGGGGACTCACGTGGAGAAAGGAGGGGGTGGGGAGAAATGGGCTCCACAAAGTGGGTGCCGTGGTTAATGGAATCCTGTGTGTTATTATTACTGTCATCACTCCTAACAGCCGTCTCCTCCACTGGATGACATTTCCCAGGTATGTTCATGATATTTTTCTCTCTTGTGACCTGCTCAGTAACGAATGAGGTGAGGAAAGCAGGTATTTTTTCCTCTCATTGACTAATGCTCAGGAACATTGAGTGACTTCCTGTGGCCACACAGCAAATTAGTGACATTCCTGGGACTTTAAACTAGAGCTCTGGTCCTCTCTACCCTCCAAGAGCTGCCTCTGTGCTAGGTCAAAAACTGAACTGAATAAAAAATGTCACCTGGCAGACTTCTCTCCTGATGCTCTAAGTACCATTTGCTCCATCTTAAAATGTCTGTGAGGTCCCTGATGCATTGTGCCTTGTACCCACACACTTACTGGACGTTGCTGAAGGTGACCGTCACATGGTAGTTGTATTTGACCTCGATGTCCCACATACATCTGGCGTTGTTCGGATAGTTCTCAGGATAGAATGGGCTGGAAAACCTCCCTGATGGTTGGGACAGGAAGCCTCCGCAGGAATAATTTGCTGTCGTGACAAAATGGAAATGCTGATGACTCCCAGAGCACACTGCACAGTCACCTGGGTCGGCGGGGGGAGATTTTTCCCACAATTCCCAAGGCAGAAACCCAAGAAGACGTGGCCTAGATCTGGACCATCCCCTGGGGGTCGGTGAGGAGGCCACGCTCAGGGAGGCCATCTCCTCTTCGTCCTGTCCTGTGGTACTGCCACGGTGCCACTGAGGGGGAGGGAAGGGCATTCCCAAGCATCCCACAGACTCGTTGGGGAGCTCAGAACTTACTGTTTGGGTGAGTCATGTCAACAGCAGCTGTTGACAAAGAGAAAAGGTCACGATCAGTGTTCCGGCATCCTAGACCCGAGTGCAGGCAACCCTGGGGCTACAGGGAGGCAGGATGGGGTGAGCCGGGTGGCGTGGGGGGTGAGATTGAGGGAGGCAAGGGGAGGCTGGGAGCTTGGAGGTTTGCTCCTGGCCCAGACAGCATTGGGGAAAGAGGGCAGGTGATTTGGGGGCTGCAGAGGGGTACGAAGCGGAGCTTCAGGAGCGAGAACGGCACGTGCACAGGGACCCAGGCGTGAGAGGTTTGGGAACCTCCGCATGGGTGGGGCTGGGAGGGGAGAGAGAGCTCCAGGCAGACAAAGGGAGTGACCGTGGGGAGCCCCAGGGGCGTGCTGAGGGGGGACCTGCACTCAGGAGGCCCTGAGGAGTCACTTGAAGGGTGCTGAGGCCGGGCTGACCTAACCAGCCCTAGCTGCATGGCGGAGAGTGGGCTGGAAAGGTGGCCTGAAGCGGCTACTGCTGCTGCGGGAAGCCAGGAGCCACGAGGAGTCAGAGGCACAGGGAGGACAGACCTGAGGCCCGGGAGGGTGCTGGGAACGTGGGGAGCAGGCCGCGAGGAGCGGCAGCCCACACACGCCCAGCCCGGCGGGGACGCAGGCCCCATGGGGCCTGCACGGGCAAGGGTCCGGTGTTGGGGAAGACAGGCTGGAGACCCGCAACTCAGGTGGGCCAGGCCTCTGAAGGACAGAGAGAGGCCCAGCCCCTCTGGAGACTCCAGCTGCAGGGGATGCAGCAGGCCGGGAAGACGCAGCAGGGAACTCCTTAGAGAGTGGGCAGCCGCGGAGAGGCCTGGACACCCGGGAAGTGGAGGGAATCACGGGGACTCACCGGATGTTAGGGGGTTTCCTAAAAAGAGATAGAAGAAAAGCAGAGGTTACCCAAGTGGGGCTGGGAGGAGTGGCCAGAACGAGGGAGAGACACCCCTGAGTGACTCGTAGTCCGACCCCCGGTGGGGACTGCACCCGTGGCCCGTTGAGTGACGTCTGTCGAGAGCCTGAGTGGGTTTCCCTGCTGCTCCTTCAGCCCCATCATCATCGGGGTCACAGCAGCACAGCCACGGTCACAATGACCTTCACCTCTGCTTGCCCAGAATTGTTCTAAAATCATCCCAGCTGTCACTGGCAGCAAGTACTATCATGAGCAGCCCCACTGGAATGAGAAAACTGAAGCTTAGAAAAGTTTAATCGTTGCTAAACGTCATAAAACCATGTGTCCGGCAGAAAGGCCCTGGGTGCAGAAACTGGACAGAGATAAAGTGGCCCCCTTGCATCGGCGTTCTGGAGTGGACAGGCCAAGGGGACAAGGTGACAAGTTTCTGCCTGCCCTCTAAAACTGAGCCACAGACCCCATTCGCCACTGGCCTTACGCTTTTGGTTTATAGCAGGTTACAGGTGAAATGGGGCTTCCGTGACATCATGCCATACCTGAGCAGATGACTCCAGCATCTTCATGGTGGCCACAGTTATGGGAGAACCAGCCTCGATTCTGGCACTGCCAGAGGGTGGATTCTGTCCCTGAGCACACCACGTCATCCAGGGCGATGGGGTCAGAGCCAGAGCCAAAATAGGCATTTCCGGGGGCAGAGGTTGCATATCCACACTGCAGCTGTCTGCAGACCACCTGGGCAGCGTGAATGTCCCAGGAGTCATCACAAACCGTCCCCCATCTGCCATTGTGGTAAATTTCCACACGCCCGGCACATGCACCATAGGAGGAGTTTGAACTGACCAATCTCAATCTGGCATCTGAAAGACACATGCAGTAAAAGGTGATGGCCACGTCCCATAACAAATCTCAAAGGCCCAGGAAGCCCCAGGCCTTTCCCCAGCCCCAAAGTCACCAAACAGAAATGTCCAAGAGTGGGGTGGAGGCTGGACTACTCCATGCAGGGGTAAGAGACTCCAGATGTCACAGAGCTTGCACCCCTTCAGCTCCAGTTGGGGAGGGACTGGCTGAGCAGGGAGAGTCCCCACATGCCCCAGGAAGTTGGTAGCAGACCCAGGGCCAAGTGTGTCTCCTAGTCTGCACACCTGGCTGCCTTTGCCAAGGACCTACCCCTCCCAGGCTCACACAGTCAACTGTGAGAGAACGAGAATGGACAACACATCACTGAAGCACTTCTTTGCTTTTCCCTGGGAACCACGATGCACCCACGGAGGGGGCAGCATGCATCCACCGAGCCTCACAGGCCAGGTCTGGTTGCACTTACCTCCTGGGAAGGAGTTATACCAAGCAAAAAAGCCAGTGTTTTGGAAACTGATGTCACTTCGAAAACGAATGGTCATTCGGTTGTAAGAAGATGTGAATATTTGCGTCGTGTCATTACAGATTTTTGCCAGCAAATTACTGCTATTCAATGATCCATCAAAGATCTCAACATAATCAAAACTGCAACTACTGTGTGCCTCCAACCTGCATGAGAGAAGAATGTATTAAAGTCAACATTGAAACTCCTAGTGCCTTATTTTATAGATAGTTTGGACTTTATGAGTAATGCTGTTGAATATGGTCTTTTGTTTTCTTTTTTCATTTTTTTTTTTTTTGAGACAAGGTCTCATTCTGTTGCATGGGCTAGAGTACAGTGTGGTCATCATAGCTCACTGCAACCTCAAACTCTCCAACTCCTGGGCTCGAGCGATCCTCCTGCCTCAGCTGCCCAAGTAGCTGGGGCTACAGGTGCATGCCACGGCACTTGGCTAATTGAATGTGTTTTTCTTCTATTAATAACTCTTCCTCAATCAAATCAAAGGGCTTCTCAATATTGCCTGATGCTTCCTGGTAGGGATCAAAGCCACCCAAAGCTTGTCCACAGCACCCGAGGGCAGAAAGCCCCGCAGCCCAGGGCATGGCCTGAACCGCTGGTGTGCTGGTGACGCCTTGCCCTCCCCAGGTGACCTGGCATTTACTTACCTCAGTTTGTTGAAACCCAGGTTTATGCGATAGCCATAACGCACTTCTATTTCCCAGACATAGTTAGCGTTGTTGGGATAGTATCCAGGGTAGAAGGGGCTGGTGAATGTCCCACTAGCATTGGTTAAGAAGCCACCATAATTTGAAGAGTGTCCTATAGAGGAAAGAAAGGGATATCTCCACTGTGGCAGATCTTCAGGGATTTCCTGACAAGCAATCATCTTCTGGGCGAGAGTCCTCCCAGTGTCATCCTCTACACCTGATAACATGATTTACTTTTTCCCATAAATAAGCATCGGGGCTGGTTCTAGGCTGCCCGACATTAGCAGCCTTGATTTGAGCCTCTGCTTCCCTCTTTGGGCGTGGACAGCAAGTCTCTGGCAGGAGTTGACCTAAACTTCAGAGAGCATGTGTCACCTAGTAGCAAAAATGCCAAGAAAGCAACAAAGGGACTATTGTCATTGTTCAGTCAACTACAGAGAGGGACGGGGGATAATACCGGCTGAACACAGGACTCTGCTACTTGACAAGCAGTGCAAAGTGGGACAGGAGAAGGGTTTCTGCAACAGGAGGCCTGGCTTTGCCTCTTGGCTCTGCCTTGATCAGCTCTGTGATCTTGAGCAAGTTACTTAACCTCTCTGCCTTGGTTTCCTCATAGGAAAAATGGGAGTGGTAACAGTGGCTGCCTCATTAGACTCCTAGGGGATTAAATATGTATACATACATAAAATTGAGATACACTTACATGCATATACATTTATAGGCATACTCTTAGTGCCTGACACATACTAAGCACCCAACAACATTAACTATTGTTATTGTCAGGGAGGGATAAATACCAAACATTTAAATTTTTTGTTGGTTGGTTTATTACAATAAACATAAACATTAAAAACATTTGTACACTTGATGGTGATATAAATGAAAACTTGTCTTTTTTTCTTTTTCATAACTTTACTTTTTCTAAAGTGTATAATTCAGTGGTTGATAGTCTATTTAGAGCTCTGCAACCATCACTATAAGTCAATTTTGAAATATTTTCATCACCCCAAAAAGAACCCCCAAACCCGTTAATAGTCACTCTCCATTTCCCCTCCACACCCTCAGCCCCTGGCAACCACTGACCTACTTTTTCTGTGTCTATGGATTTGCCTATTCTGGACATTTTATATAAATGGAATTGAATAATGGGTAGTCTCTTTTGACTGACTTCCTTGAAAACATTTAGCATTCAAAGGTCATCCACGTTGTCGTATGAATCAGTATTAAATTCATTTATTGCCAAGTGATATATCGTGTGAATATACACATTCGTTTATCCATTCACTATGACGAACATTTAAGTTGTTTTCACTTTCAGCTGTTATGAGTAAAGCTGCTCTGAACATTCATGCACAAGTTGCCACGTGGACACAGCTTTCATTCCTCCCGGGCGTATGCGGGGCCGTATGGTAACTTCAGGTTTAACTTTCTAAGGACCGTTTTTTGAAGCGGCTGCACCATTTGACATTTCCACTAGCAGCGCAGGAGGGTTCCAATTTCTCCACATCCTCACCAGTCTGACTTTTTGATTACAGCCAATCTACTGTGCGCGCAGTGGTATCTTTTTATGGTTTTGATTTGCGTCTCCCTGATGGCTAATGACGTTGGGCGTGTTTTCACGTGCTTGTTGGCCATTTGTGTATCTATTAAGAGCTTCTGCCCGTTTTTCAATTGGGTTATTTAACTTTATGTTATTGACTAAAAAGAGTTACTTATATATTCTGCATACATGTTCCTTATCAGATACATAACTGACAAATATTTTCTCCCATTCTGTGGGAAAACAGTGTTTTTGTCCTCTAAAATGTGCCTACCTAGAAGTTCTATTTCTATACTGGGAAATAATCAGGCATAAAGTCTAAGTTTTCGAGGGAAGGATATGAACTACAGATTTCTTAGAATAGAAACAGTTATAAAATAAAATACGTTATTGTATATAATTAAGATTATAAAATATAATTAGAAACAATTTTCTTGCTCTAACATTAGTAATTGTTTAAATTACGGTACATCTGTACAATGGAAAATTGTGCATTCAACTTTACTGCGTAGAAGTAATTTCAATGCCATTAAATGCTGATTTTAAGGTCATGAAAAAAAGTATTTGTTATATATACTTAAGTGAAAATGGATGTTATAAAATGTGGTATAAAGCATGCTCTACTGTGTGTGTGTGTAACATATGCCAAAATGCCAGTAGTAATTACGTACTTATTCATTCATGTATCTATTCGTTCACTTATTCTTTTAATAAACATTTCTCGAATGGCAGATGTAATGCTAGGTAATAAGGACGTATTATGAAAAAGGCAGACATGGCCTCTGCCTGCAGGAAACACACAGTTTGGCGGGAAAGATAAGCACGATTTTTTGCAAATACACTTCCAATTGTGTAATTCCTCAGCTTAAAACTTTTAAGCAGCTCCCACTTCCCTTAGGATAAAGCCGAGAGTCTTAACCCACCCGTGTTTCCCCTGGCCCTCACCCGACTACCCTGCAGGCACTCTTGCTCCACCCCGCCCTCCTTCAAAGAGCCAAGCTGCCTCCCACCTCAAGACCTTCGAAACATGCCTTCTGGAAGACACTTCAGCTAATGAACCTGTTGCTCTTGTAAGTCCCAGTGTAAGTAACACTTCCATAAAGAAATTCCTCTAGTCACAACTGTAATTCTGCAGTTAATTGTGTATTAAATATTTAATACTGTGAGCTCTGAGGCACGAGATGAGTTGTTTTTTTCATCATTCTGTAATTTTACAACTACTCTCGATGATAGTTTGACCATACGCACGGCAAGATCGTAAAATATTTAACATAGTAAGAGTTAATATTTATCATGTGCGTTCTATATGCCAGGCACTGTTTACTGTAGTTTACTAAATCTATTTCCATCCTAAAGACAAAAATTGGTGAGATATGCAAAGATTTATCTCTAAAAATATTCTTCATCACAGAATCATGTATACTAACGAAGAAATATAAACAATTTAAATGTCCAGCAACTGGAATCAGTTAAATAATTCACGGCCTAGCTGTACAACAGAATACAATTCAGGTGTTTAAAATAATGGTGAGAAAATAGTTAATGACACAGAAAAGCAGCCGTATCATTTTTTAAGAACAACGGAAATCTATCGAAACATACCCGTATCATGAAATAAAAATTACATGCAAAAGCATGATTACTTGTGAAATTATCCATTTATTTGTCTCCCTTTTTCCTCTCAAAGCTTTGGAGATACTCCAAAAAACAGAGGCCTTGAAGTATATTCTTTTAGGAATACTTAGCTCATTGATAAACGTGAAGAGGAAACAGAACCCTTTAGCTCAAACAAAAGGCATCTTCCCAGCAGGAGAAATGTGAAGGGGGTGAGTGTGCAGGCGGGTGTAGTGTAGAGGGGGAAGGTCCAGGGGTAGGCTGTGTGTGCAGACTGAGGAAGGTGGGGGGGTCACTTTATGGGTAGCCAAGCTTGGGGATAAAAAATAGATGTCCCGCGGTGCAGGTAGAAAATGTGATACTTACCCACGGTGGTTGCATTTGTTGGGTGCCACCAATCTAGGAAGAAAGTGAAGCTGTTTCAGGACTTTACAGATAATTTTCCAATTCTATAGTCACACGTTTGATGGACAAAGTTAAATTATTTTTTCGTAGTGCAGGACTGCTCAGAGCCTTGGCCATTTCACTTTGCACTGTTAATGGCCACTAAGGGTTAGAGTGTGTAGTGTTTCCCAACATATGTGGCCCGAGAAATTTCCAGTTTCATTGTGGCACAAAGAACACATTGTAGATTGCTCCCTCAATGTGAAGGAATTCTTCTTACTGGTTTGCTTTTTGTGTGTTTCTTTTTAAGACAGGGTTTCTCTGTTGCCCAGAATGGAGTGCAGTGGCACTATCGAAGCTCAATGCAGCCTCGAACTTCTGGGCCCAAGTGATCCCCCCAACGTCAGCCTGCTGAGTAGCTAGGACCACAGGTGTGTGCCACCACAGCCAGCTAATTAAAAAAAAAAAAAAAATTTGGTAGAGATGGGGGTCTCGCTATGTTGCCCAGGCTGGTCTTGAACTCCCAGCTTCAAGCAACCCTCATGCCTAGGCCTCCCACACTACTGGGATTACAGGCATGAGCCGCCGCACCTGGCCAGAATTCTTTATTAGACAAACACGTGTAGAAGTATTACTTGGCCATCTTTCTAAAATGAAGGTCCCAGTTCTCCATGGGCTGATTTAGACAAATTATCTCCATCAGAAATGATGGCAGGACCAACGCCTCCTTCCTCCAGCAGCAGCTCTGAACAAGCACTGTCAGCAGGTGATGGCCACAGGGGCTCTCAAGGCTGAGCTAAACATGATGGGACCATGAACTCAGCTCGTCACCTTAACAAATTCCAGAGTCCTCAGAGAGAAATCCCTCCTCAGGGGAAACCTGCCCTACTCCTCCCACTTCTGGAAACAAGAGGAATATTGTCAGCTACGGTAAAACGGACTCACCTGGAGTAGTAGGGCTTTCTGGGGCGGCTGCAAGAAAAAGAAGGAAACGTAAGTCGGTCTCGGCATCCGGGATGGTGACTGAGAGAGATGCCAAGTGTCTGTTCCCTCCTTATCACTGAGAACCCTCCCGAGAGCTCTCCAGGACAGTTGAATAGGACGTATAAACCCAAGGGCTAGCAAAAAAAAAAAAAAAAATACTAGGGGAATTTATTCTTACAGCCCCGAAGTAGATAGAACCATCTCTGCAGTTGGCACCTACATAAGGAAAAAGCAAAGGCTGACCCAGAGAAACTCCAAGACACCAAAAATATTTCAGGGTTGCTATTTCCCCATTACGGTATCAGGAAAACTACCCATCTTGCATAGAACTGCAGGGAGAGAGCAGTCCTGTGACTATAGGGAAACTTTTTATGGAGAAAACCAAATAAGAAAATAGAAGACCAATGTCTTGCAGGCCCACCTGAGCAGATGACACCAGCGTCTTCACTGTGCTGGCAGTTATGGGAGAGCCAGCCTCTGTGGGGACAGCTCCACAGGTAGGACTCGTGCCCTGAGCAGCTCACGTCATCCAGCAAGATGGGCCCTGTGCCCTGGCCAAACCGGGCACTTCCTGGGGCCGACGTGGCCCAGCCACAGCCCAGCTGCCTGCAGACCACGTTGGCGTCATTAGTGTCCCAGCCGTCGTCACACACGGTGCCCCAGGAGCCTCGGTACAGGACCTCCACCCGGCCCTGACACCGGTCACCTCCATTCACCAG
>CAUYRT010076498.1:0-18348 GCA_963574885.1 Lepilemur ruficaudatus
TGCAGCACCTGGCAAATGGCAGGTGTTCAATAAATGGTCCCACTTATCACTCTTTGCCTTCTAGCACTTTGAGTCTCTATTCGCGCGCGGGCCGCCGCCCGCGCGGCCCCCCGGGCGCCCCCGGGGCGGGGGGGCGCGCGCGCGCGCGGGGGGCGCGGGCGAGTGCGAGAGAGAGAGAGAGAGAGAGAGAGAGAGAGAGAGAGAGAGAGAGAGAGAGAGAGAGAGAGAGAGAATATAGACTCAAAGTGCTAGAAGGCAAAGAGTGATAAGTGGGACCATTTATTGAACACCTGCCATTTGCCAGGTGCTGCAGTATGTGTTACAGAAAACATGTTACCACCCTAACCTTCATGTTATCTCTGAAAATGCCATTCTTTGCCGTTTTACTTATGAATAGACGAAAACTCAAGAGATTTAGTAAGTTGCCTGAGGTCAAACTCAGGGCTCAAACCCAGATCTGTTAAGACTACAATGTCTACCCTATACAAATGCAACATGATAGAGGGTGAGGGAACCTGCAGGAAGTCTTGATGGGTAGGTGAGAGTGGATGTGCATAAAAGGATTATGGGCTTAGAAAGAGAGAACTGAAGAGCAAAGTACAAAGAGGTATAGAAGGATAGAGCCATGCAACGATAGAGCTACAGAATATATAAATCATATGAGAAGCTGCTAAAACCTAATTGTACAGATGATGCAAGGCCTACACAGAATCATTTTAAGTATCCCAAAGCAATCCTGAACATTTTCCACACATGTATTAATTTTCATCAAAGAAATTCAAAATGTGAATAAGGAATATAAGTGCTAAATGAAAAATGAGATTTCTCAAAGAAGCGCTTATAAATTATATATTAAAATAGCAATTGAGAAATCAAGGAACATTAATATTGAATTAGAAATTCCTGTCCTTTCAAATACTACTTTTTAAAACAACAAATCTAAACAAAATATTCTACTCATAGAAGATTACAAAATTATTACATCAAAACAAAATTTTACAGAAAAAAAATAAGAGGTTACAAAATTAAATACTATCAAAAACAAGGGCCTGGCAGAAATCATTTTCAGCCAATACCTTTTCCCCCTGCTTTCTTAATAGGATCTCAAATGTTAGCAGGGTATACAGCCACCCAGCTGTATCTTCCCTATCCTTCCTTGGAGCTCCGTGTGGCCTTGTGATGTAGATGTCACCTCCAGGTCATGTTCCTAAAAAGAACTACCTGTGTTCTCCCTGCACTTTCCTTCCTTTTCACTGCCTGCTACGTAGTGCCAACTGGAATAGCACCTGGATCCACTTAGGGAAGCCATATATTGAGGTTGTCAGAATCTCCCTACTAGTCCTGGTCTCCTACCTCTAGCTGTATTTAAAAAACTTTTATTTTATTGATGCCATTGCATTTTGGGCTTTCTTTGTTAGGGAGAAGAGCTTAGTCTATACACTAATATAAACAGTACAAAAATTAGGAATAACAATGATCTCATTGTTTCTCTGCTTCTATCTGATAACTTTGGCTCTTCTCAATTTCGACCATCAATAAACATGGCTTTGGATCTAATAGAAATGTAGATCTGGGTCCAAGTACAGCTAGCCATGTGCCCCTAGGTAACTAAGTAATTTTCCTCATCTTAGAGTGGCTAGTCATGTAATTAGATAAAAGTCAGACTTTTTTAAATGCTTGCAAAAGCTCAATATAAAAAAATAATACAGCCTGAAACAACCACATTCTGGTAGGCAGAATTTCTATGACCGTCGCACCCCCCCCAAAATTCTATCCCTAATCCCTAGAACCTGTGATTATGATTAGGTACTACAGAACTGACCTTAAAATAGGGATATTATCCAAGTGGATCTAATCTAACAACTTGAGTCCTTAGGACCAGAGAGCTTTAGCTTTCTCTGGTTGGTGGCAGAAGACAAGTCAGTTTTAAAGCATGAGAAAGATTCCTGGTGCTGTTGCTGGCTTTGAAGATGCAGGTGGCCTTAAAGAACTGAGAATGGCCCAAGCTGACATGCAGTCCTTTCTACACAGGTTTGGGAACTGAACTCTATCAATAACCTGAATGAGCCTGGAAGTAGATTCTCCTTCAGAGCCTCCAGAAAACATCCTAGACCTACAGAAATCTTAATTTCAGCACTGTGAAATTCTAAGCAGAGTACTCAGCCAAACCCACCAGGACTTCAGATCAACAGAGGCTGTGAGATAATAAATTAGTGTTGTTTAAACTGATAAGTTTGTAGTAATTTGTTATGGCAGCAGTAGAAGACTAACATACACAGAGAAGATAAGCTATTCTCTGTGTAACTCCCTGCCACTTTATAGATTCTAGAAAACTAGGAGCAAGAGTACTAATTTCATACCCACTAGAGTGCTTAACTCATCAACAGTTGGTACACCTTTAAAATATGAATTACCAGATTCTTTCTCTAAGAATTGTCTTGAATTCAACTACAAAGATTAAGTTAAACAGTTCCAATAACATTAAGAAAATGATAAAGCTGGACTTAGAGTGGACTTCCTGGAGCAATACAATGTAAACTCACAGAAAGTGGAAAAGAGAACCAGGAACAATAAGTGAAGGAACAGACTGTCACATACCAGTACACCAAGAAGATGAACTCAAGACTGTCAGGAGCCTGTTGAACCAATTTTGTTTTGAGACCACAGGGAATTGAACTAGACTGGTGACTGTGGGAAGGAAGAGACAAGCTTAAACATTTCAGAGAAAACAATTAACAAAACCTGGAGAAAGAAAGCGCAAGGCAGACAAACGAGGAGTTGGGAGGCCCCACACTTAAACTTTTGTGAATCACTGCAAACACACGCAAAAAAGTCCATCTACTAGAAAGCAGGATTAAATTATAGGATTAACTACCTAGGTTTCAGACAACCGCACCTTTCATTAGACAGGTCCAGGTACAATACAAGGTACCTTTCGGTGCCCAGGTATCTGTGCCGGGAACCCGTCGCAGAGTGACAAGGGATCAAAGCAGAAGAGAATGAGAGCCCGAAGACTCCTCCCACCAACCCAAGGACAGCTCTGCACACACAAGAAGCTACCAAGAGAGAGAAATCAAACCAAGCACCATGACGGACCAGCCTAGCGGCCCAAGCTCAGAGATACTTCTCAGAGCCCAGCAGGCGAGACCCTTGAAGACACCACACTCCCGCCAAATCCGGACACCTCTGCGGTTCTACACAACTTAACTTTCCCCCGCCCCGAGCTGGAGGGTTAGGGAAGGGAGGGAGTGCTATTTCAGCGGCGCAGTCAGTCCTCACCGCCCGCGCCTCGCCTCCTCCGCTGCAGCCTACGGCCGCGTCCGCCCGCTCCCTTCGCCGCAAAGCAGCGGGAATTGGACGGAAAGCCGCGAGGGTCCCGCCCCGCACTCGTCGGTGAACGGGATTGGACGGGAAGCCGCGAGGGTCCCGCCCCGTGCTTGAGGCCAAGCGCTGTCACATGGGATCCGGCCCCGCCTCTCGTGGACGTCCTCGGCCGGGGGCTCGATTCTGGCTGGGCTGTGGGCCTGGAAAAGGCTTGCTCTGTACCGCATGAGCAGTCCGAACTCTGCGGGGCCACAGCTTCCTGCCTGGTGCTGGGGGAGCTAGGCGCCCAGACCCGGGCACGAAGGAGGCTCCGCCCACGAAGGTACCCAGCCCTCCGGGATGGATGCAGGAACGGATGGCTCAGCCCCATTTTCACCCAACTTCTGCATGACTAGGCGCCCTGATTCCCCCCTTGCTGTCCTCGCTCCCGCTCTGGCCTTCAACCCGCTCTTTCCCCTTCCCGATGTTACGCTGTTTGCAGAACCCAAGCAAGAACTTATACCAATGCTTTATAAAGGAATCTTGTTGTCGGGCTGGAGAACAGTGACCACACAGATCCCTACTTGGCCTCTTTGCCTTCATCCTCTGAGGCTGAAGTTTGCCCAACTCAGATATGCTGCAGCACTCCACCTCATCCCAGGTCTCCTTGCTCTTCTACAGGCCTTCCTGCTACCCAAAGCCTTGAAGCCCCCAGGGATGCTCACACTAAAAGTTTGGGGCTTATCTGATGTCTTTTACCATCTCACCAAGAAATGTAATTTTTACCCGACTGGAGCTAGGCAGGTTCTAGAGGAAGATCATAATATGGTTAACTTAGTTTCACAGATTAATTCATTTTACATTTACTTTCTGAAATAAAACATACTGTTTCATTTTTAAATTATTATTTTAATTTTAAATAAACTGTTTTCCTTTTTGTGGAAGGAAAAGACCAAAAGTTTACACTGGCTCCGAACTAGATATAAAATATAGAGAACTAGATTTCAAATTATCATGTCATTACAGGCCTCAATCCCTTATCTGTCATTCCTAACTTCTTTAGTAGTAAAATCTGACCTTAATGGAATTGAGGTTATTTATAACTGAATGTTCCCTTGGTGTGAATAGTCATAAATTTTCTACAGAAATATTAATGTGTTTGATTACAAATGCAGCTTGCTGGAAGTGTTGCATAATATATGGCAGACATACCTTTCTAAGAAGAGCTCTGAATTCTGAAATATGTCTTGCCAAAAAGGTTTTAGATAAAGGATTGTGTAGTAATTTCTGAAAGTGTGATAAAGAAATTTTTCTCTGAAAGTATGTAAGTACTATGTTCTGGTTAGTGTTAAAATTTGCTTACAAGATCAAGTTCTTAAATTGATTAATAAAAAGCTACTAAAAAACATCTTTATTGTACAATTTTAGTGAAGTTTGACATCTCTTAAAAAGTTTATGCGTGTTTAATGCCTGCTGATGGCATCGAATTTAGTGTCAGCTTCATTCTCTCTCAGTCTTGATATTTATTTAAGTGGTGGCAACATGTTTCTGAAAAGACTCCTGAATTAGATAGAGAAAAAGTTGTGGGACTGAAGAGAATGAGTGGAACAGAGATTTGAGTGTGTAGAAAAAAATCTTTTAAAATATACTGATAATCAGATGTACCAAAATCACAAAAAAAAGATATTTTAAAATAATTTGTTTTTCTTCAAAAATGTGATACATATTGTAATGGCAGATTCCAAATTATGTTGCATTCAGGTTAAATTTGAACTAGTTTCCATTTCTAAGAGTGAGATGGGAGATATTGGCTGGTGAGGAAGATGTTTCGGGTACTTACAGTATTTCTGAAAATAAGAAGTTGTCCCACGATTACAAATTGACTATGAGTCAAAATATTTTTCTGGAGGAAAACTTGAAGGTAGTACAAGTGGTGATAATTTTTTTAAGTTGCCATCATTAAAAAATCATTTGTTTTTATTCCTATGTAGCTCTTTCACAGTATACCACAAATTGAAAAGGCGTTTATAGACAAGTCTGGATAAATTTCCCATAAAAAGTATGAAAATACTAGAAGTTGTTCACATTTTGCTCTCCATAACTAGCAAATAAGACTTGTGACTCTACTAAGTAATGAAGTGTAGTAAGTAGCCCTAATGTTATAGGACAAGTCAGGTAACCTAATTTCATCCTAATGTATAAATGAACATACTAAAGAAATAATTATGTGATCTTTTCTTATTAAATATTTTTAATGGGGTGCAGTAGAGGTGTGATCATTTGGGGAAGTAGCTAACAGCAAATTAAAGTATGCTGGGTGTAAAGAGGTCAACCTGATATTAAAAATTAACTCCATTACCAACAGCAGATGAACAGTGTTTCATACAAAGGGTGTCTTTTTACTACTGATCATTCATTTGGGGTTGCCTTTGATGATATTTACGGTACATGAAAATTTACCACCAAAATCCTAGGGGAAAAGTTAAGATAACTAGGATATTTTTACATCTCAGAAAGATTCCTTATAATAATTAGGAATAACATTTTTAAACATTTTAACTACTGTATTGAAATATAACTTATATGCCATAAAGTTCATCCATTTAAAGTATATAAATAAATGGTTTTTACTGTATTCACAGGGTTATAGCAGTCACCATACTCTAATTTTAGAACATTTTGTCATCCCAAAAGGAAACATTGTACCCATTAGCACTGTGGTCCCCATCCTCAACCCCTGGGCTGCAGGTCTGTGACCTGTTAGGAACTGGGCTGCACAGGAGGAGGTGAGCAGGGCAAGCAGCAAAGCTTCATCTGTATTTATAGCTGGCCCCTTACTATGATGCCCCACATTAAAAACATTAAAAATTACTGATGAATAAGATGTGTCTTTTTAAAAATTGAGTGCTAGGGGATGTTGTATAGGCCATAAATACCAGTACCACGGTATTTTAAAATGTGAGATTATGAGCTGTAATAATCAGGGGAAAATTAAAATAGGTGGGCCACTAGGGAAACATGTCAGTTGGTATGTAAGGAGGAAGATGGACTTTCTTTCTGAATGTGATAACAGTATGTTTGATAAATGTATGAGGGACAGTGAGGAACGCAGCAGAGATGAAAAGTTTATACTGGGTATGTATTCATAGAGAGCAATGGATAGATGGTGCTAATAGATGAGCACCTTGAATACTAGAGAGAAAAAAACACAATTTTAAAGCTGGAAACATAACTTTCTCCTTTTAAACATAAGAGACAGGGATTCCAAAAGGGTTCATTTCCTCCACTGCCCATAGAGTCTAGAATGCAAATTTCCTGCCTATCAAGATTGCTCTTGGTAAGAGAAAGCCATTATAGGTTTGTTAGCTAGACAGTGTTTTGGAGAGCATAGCAGAGTGAAGGATAAGATGTGAAGAGACAGAACCACTGGAGAGTCTCAATCAGTGTTTTAATTCTCAAGAAGAAATTCCTTGCTGAAGGGGAAAAAGAGCCTGCTGCCTAGGAAGACCTCCCAGCACCTTGTGGGATTATTATTCTAGTTCCTGCATTGCAGAAGACAAGACAACACAGACGTCCCTGTTTTTGAGGATCTTGAGGATTGGCATCTTTCTGGGAAGTGTTATGAATGCTACAGTTAAGTTATACCTGTATACTTTGAGCTCTGTCTCAGCTGAGTTGGAAGACGGCTGATCTCCATTTCTTGATTACTTCGTATTCAGAAGTCAGACAAGCTAGATATTAAAAATACGGATTTACACAAACTAAGGGTTTTCTTAGAAACAACCACTCCAATGTATTTAATAGATAATTCTCTTAAGTAGCAATCTTTATGGAATATAGGATTCTATATCGTCACTACTTTTCAAGAAAATGAAGGATGCCTTTTCTCATATATTGGAAAGTGAGTTTTATGAATGGCCTTTATTATGTATTTAATGTTTATGTACAAGATATTTTTGAGAAATCATTCCATTTAATCAGGCACTTAAAAGAATGAATTAAAGGCTCTTCCTTAGTAATAGTTTTTCTCCTGAGAAATAGAAACTTGACAACTTTATGAAGTTTTTATAGCAAAACTTTAAGTGACTTCTTCTTAAGTCAATAGAAATAAAATAGTCTTATGCTAAGATTGTTAAAGAAGCTTAAAGATACTGTGTCATATTAGTGTGTACACAATAGTGCATCAACTCCTATTCAACATTGTATTATTGCTTTATTGAAGCAAATATATTTCATATAAAGTATTGAGAATGTGTTTCCTGTGTCTCTTCTGGGTTCTGAGATTTATCTTGTTACACAAAACCATTCTGCCTTTTGAAAATGAGGCTCTAATGTTCTTGAGTTAACAATTAATCATTGTTAATAGATTTCAGAGCAACCTCGGAGAGCCTCTAGACTCCTTAGCAGGACCATTGTAATTCAGATAATATGGGGTGAGGCAGGGGACCGAAGTCCACAGTCTAAGCCCAGGGAACTCAAGAGGAGACCTGGAAACCTAGTTCCGCCACTTACATGTCCTCTTGAGCTAATCACTCAACCCCTAGGAAGGCCTCAGTGTTCTCTGGGAAATAAAATGGTTGCTCTCTGCTCCCTAATATCCCTACCTACTTTATAGTTCTCAGAAATTCCCAGTGAGCTTCACAAGGTATCCCTGGGATCAAAGCAGGGTTCACTGTGGCAATGTCTCCTGCCAGGCAGAAATACCATGGAAAGTGCAGTAGTTACAGCGAGTGTGTGATTTACAATCCACAATCCACGGCAGGAAACTTGTAGGATTCCTTACAAAAGCAAAGTGAGTTCCACCATCTCTTGGGTTTGCTGTCCCCTCTTTCTTACACACAAACTCCTGCAGGAAACCTTTGTTATTGGTCGCCCTTTTTTCCTCATCTCCCCTCTACACCAGCGACCCAGGCTGACTGCACACCTGTTTCCTCACAGATCTTTTTCACTCTCTGTCCTTTTTGCAATCGTTATGACCCATTCTCAGCTGCAATTTCACAATTACTGAGACTGGGTAGCCTGATACATTCGTTAACAATGGCTGCCTAATACCACAATTTTCTTGTTAGCATTTCAAGTACTTTGGACACTGGTGTGCACAAAGAATTTTCTTGCTAGCATTTCAAGTATTAATACTTTGGTGAGCACAAAGTCGCTTCCTTTTCTTTTTGTTTCATAGACACTGTTGTGTGATGAGCTAACTGGGTAAAAGGCTATACAAATAAGTATTTATTGATCACTGCTCCTTGCTCAGCATTATGTTAAGTACAGATACAAATCAAAGAGACAATTCTGAATTGTCCAGTTTTCTGTTTCCCTGGATATGACAGCTCATAGTAAAATTCCTAAGGTATTCTTTGTTGTATTTTATGGAGAAGCATGCATATTATTAAAAATAATCATGGACTTCCCAAGTATGTAACTTCTACAAAATGCATTTGAAATTATGCCTCTGTAAGTGCTATTTATGTATTTATGCATTTTTTATTGTTTATACAGTTCTTCTCAACTTAATGCCATGCCTTGCATTAATGTTTGCTTTTGATTAAAACTTCAACATAGGGCACATATCATTTTATTAGACACATTATCTGTCTCTAAGACAATGCCAATCCAAAGTGGGTGTGGCTTGAAATTTTATGTGAAAACAAAAAAATACTGGATAAGAGCTGTTATCCAATATTCTGGACTGTAAGAATATGAAATGTTTTTATTTCTCTATACTCCAATAGTCTAACATAATTTTCCAATAGTCTAACATAATTTTATACATATATGCATATGTACATATACATATTCATATATATGCATGTATGTATAAATATACACACATGAATATGTGGGCGTGGTGGTGTGTACCTGTAGTCCCAGCTTGGGAGGCTGAGGCAGGAGGATTGCTCAAGCCCAGGAGTTTGAGGTTGCTGTGAGCTAGGCTATCTCCATATGTATTTCTATATCCATATGTATTTTATGGTGCCTCATGCTATCATAAGTCCTGTGTCCTGCCCTTGAGAAAGATTATGTGCCATTATCTCTATCAGAGGTCAATTATCAGAAGCTCAGAAATAGTAAGTGGATTATTTATAATTATTCAGCCAGGAAGTGATGAAGAAGACACCAGAACCAGGATTTCTCTAGCTACTAGTCTTGTACTTTTCCTGGTAAAATAAAAACAACAGGTGGAATTTCGAGACCACACTTTCCTTCAGCAGCGTACATTTGTGTTACCTATTTTATGTTAAAGTTCTGGTATTCCAGAACTTAAAGTGTGTAATCCAGGCGTGTGTGTGTGAGTGGTCTACTGTCCTTAACCAATTTGAAAGTTTGTCTGTTTTTTTTGTATGTCTAAAAATGTCTAATACAGTAAAATGCGTATATTAGACTCTCAATAATACCTTAAAGAATATGTAAAAAAACATTAACAGTCGTTGCTTCTTGGTTATTGGGTGATGTTTTTCTTCTCATTTACACTACTCTATAGTTTTTTAAATTTTCTATAATGACTACTTCACAGTTTACCAGTCATCAAAACTGATTTCTTTATAAAAAGGACACTGATATTCCTGCGTTCATGTTTTAATTCTCAAATAAGGAAGAAGTTTTATTCAATAAGTCCAAATATATCTTCATGATAAATATTTAACATTATAATGTATTGCTTTTTTTTTTTTTTTTTTTTTTGAGACAGAGTATTGCTCTGTTGCCTGGGCTAGAGTACCATGGCGTCAGCCTAGCTCACAGCAACCTCAAACTCTTGGGCTTGAGCAAGCCTCCTGCTTCAGCCTCTCGAGTAGCTGGGACTACAGGTGCGCACCACCACGCCCAGCTAATTCTTTCTATTTTTAGCAGAGACAAGGGTCTTGCTCTGGCTTAGGCTGATCTCAAACTCCTGAGCTCAAGTGATCTTCCTGCCTCAGCCTCCCAGAGTGCTAGGATTATAGGCGAGAGCCACTGCACCTGGCCTAATATATTGGTTTTTAAAAAATTCCATCACAGACTCCTTTAATAATCTATTGGAGGTTATGGAACCTCTCCTCAGAAAAAAATACAAATTCACATATTCACAAAATGTTGGAAAAAAAATTCTGGAGGTTCACAGATGCCTGATGCTTATTCATTTAAACCCCAAGTATCGCTCAGAGCATGAGCTGCAATTTTCATCAGAATACCTAGGATACTTGTATTAAATGCAGATTCTCAACCTTGCCCCAGACTTTCTGAATCAAAAGGAGGTGTGGGGCCCAGGAATCTGCCTCTTCAACAAGACAGTCCTTCCCCACCCTCCAAGCAAATGCAATGCAAAGCAAGTGAGAAAATCTCAGGACCCAGGTATCTATAGAGCTCCCATTAAGAATTCTAAGTAAGAAGAGCAAAAGCTAAAATAACAGAGAATATCCATGCCAGTTCTTGAAATTAGGAATCTGAGCAGGAATTTATCTGGTAGAGAAAGGGAGAAGGGGATGTCCAGCTGAGGAATGGGCAGAGTTGGTCAGGTAGAGGCTTCGGGGCACAGTGGAAGTGTGGACTAACAACAAGTTTGGCTGGGAACTGCCAAGAAATAAAGGCAGCTTAAAGGGCTCATACTAAATCATGAGCAAGGCTGCAGAAGTGGCATGTAGAAGTCATGTGGGCAAAATAGTGATGCCAGACTCAGGCTTGTGTAGTCTTGACAAAAGAGTTGATGTTTAAAGAGGTCTTAGTGACATATAGCTATGTTAAGTTTCTCATTGTAAGGGTGTGATGGGATCCCATGAACAAGTATGGAAATAATATTTACCTGGGGAAAAGATAGGAGCTCATGAGATCTTCAAAAGCTATTCCAGAATTATAAAATGTTAGTGCTTAGAAGAGACCTTATTAATTATCTCTTCCGACTTTCTAATTAAAAAAATGCTTTGGAGTTTATCAAATGTTTATTGTCATTTGGGGTAATACTTCCAGGAAGTAAGATAACAGGTTAATATAATGCATATTTCCTCATTTTATGGTTGAGATGACAATTAATGATTTGCCTCTAGGTCACACACTGGCAGAGCTGAATTTGGAAGGAGTTCTACCCACAGATTGTTTCTTAAATTTCGCAATGCCCAACCTAGATAATAATTTAGTAGTTGTGCTTTATGCTGTGTATCTGTAAGCAATCTTTGTCCACATAGTACACATTGTACATAATAAACAGTGCAATTGTGCACGGGGACAGCTGTAATAATAGCCTGAAGCCTAGCACCCGGCACCATGAACCATGGTAGCCCTTTGGAAACGCTGAAATTTGAGTAGCTTATAAAGATAAAAGGAATAATATTCTACAGGAGCAGAAGTGTTTTCAGAAAATGTGAAATCAGTGGGTTGGGTTATATTTGTGGTAAATAAAACATAGGCTTTGGGAATGACATTCAATATTAGGAATGTTAGTAATCCTAGACAAATGTCCACAAACTCATAAGCAAATCAAAGTTTGTATCCTGGTTAAATGCCCTAATAATTTGGTCCTTTTTATTTTTCTCATTTGTTCATCCATTCATCATCCATTCAACTGTACTTACTGTTGTCAGTCACAGTACTAAGTGCAGGGAATAAATTAGAGGATAAAACTGATATACCCTCTAGTCTCATGGAATTTACAGTCTAGACAGGGAGATAGCCATTAAGCAAATGAAATACACAAATAAATATAAAATTAAAACTTTTGTTAAGCCCTATTAAATGAAATCAAACATTATTTTAATTTACATGTGCTGGTAAAGGAAAACTCTCAAAAGAGATAGCATTTAAGCTGAGATCTGAAAGATGAGTTAAGTGTCGCCAGGTGAAGATTGCGGGACGTATCCTCCAGACAGAAGGAAGAGCATGTTCGAAGACTTTGAGGAAACCTGGAGAAGGTTCATGTGGCTGGAGGTCCAAGAATCGGGGGAAGTCTGTCTGTCAAGAGAAGAGGTTTGCTTTAAAGTGGTCATTCTGACCCGTGTGAGTTTGCATTTTGGGGAGAGAGGAATAATTTAGACTGCCATAGAGGGCAGTGTTTTCAGGGACAGACTGTTTGTTCATCTTGTTTCACAACAACCTGAATAGAAGATTTTCAGCCAAGAGTTCATAAAAAGAAGCTTGTCTTGGTTGGGCAAGTTTACTATATTCCTCTTAGATGTTCTATAATAGTTTTAGACAGGATAAAATGGTAAGATGCTATTTAGACCTATACAGTTAACTCAGATTTTTAAAACAATAAGATTGCCTGATGTTGGTGCGGATTCAGGGTGTGTATATGTTACCTCACATGGCAAAAGGGACTTTGCTGATGTAATTACATTAAGGCTCTTTAGACAGTGAGATTTTCCAAGATTATTCACGTGGGCCTAATTTAATCACAAGTGTCATCATAATAGGGAAATGGGTGGGGCAGAGACGGAGACATGAAATGGAAACAGAGGTCAGAGTGACGGGGATTGCTGGCTTTGATAATGGAAGAGGGCCACAAACCAAGGAATGCCGGTGACCTTCAGAAGATGGAAAAGGCAAGAAACAGGTTATCCCTGAGAGCCTCCAGAAGGAATCAGCTCTGCTGACACTTAGACTTTCGCCCCATAAGACCCATTTTGATCTTCTGATTGCTAAAACTGAAAGAAAACAATCTGTGTTGTTTTAAGTTTGTGGTGATTACAGCAGCAATAACAAAGTAATACAAAATACATATACCAACTATGCCCAAGGGCCACATCACTAGTAAGTGATGGGAGAGGTATTGAATCTAGATCTCTCTGACTCTCAAATTTATGCTCGTAGCAGTATGACTTATTTGTAAATAAGGGAAGAATGATCTCTATTGAGATGTTATTATTAGAGATTTATTCTATGAGTCTGAATTGTTTCAGCAAAGAATATATCACAGTAGAGATTTTGAATTAGTTTTGGTATCAAATCAGCCTTCCAGATGTCATAATTCCCCGTCAATAACTTGTAAGACAAATTGACAGATGGGCCAGAAGCAAATCTTAAGTGAGAAAGAGAACATTATTTTTCCAAATGCTCTTCTTTGTCCTTCTCCTCCACCTACTAGTAGTATTATCACAGTGACCTACTTATTTTCAATTCTTGAGGGCTTATATGAACTTTATGTGTGTATATGAGCTGTATGTATATTAACTATATGTATATACATACATAAGGTTCATAATCCTTTATGTACATTAACATTTTAGTAAAGACCTTCAGTATACTGCATTGCCATCAGGCTTTATGGTATGTAACTGGAGTGAATGGGAAGAATAAAGAGGAAAGTTGAAAGAACGGCAGCTTCTGATATGTTTGAGACCAGCCTGAGCAAGAGTGAGACCCCACCTCTATTAAAAATAGAAATAAAATGTGGTATATGTATACTATGGAGTACTACCTAGCCATAAAAATATGGTGATCTAGTATCGTTTGTAAAAACCTGGATGGAACTGGAAACATTTTTCTAAGTGAAGTATGGCAAGAATGGAAAAACAAACACCACGTGTACTCAGTACTAAATTGGAACTAATTGGTGGTGGCCTTCTCACTGTCTTCACATGGCCTTTTCTCTGCGCATGTGCATCCCTGGTTTCTCTCTATATATCCTAATCTCCTCTTTTTATAAGGATACCAGTCAGATTGGATTAGGACCTACCCTAAAGTCCTCATTATAACTTAGTTGCCTCTTTAAAGGCCCTATCTTTCAAACACTGTCACATTCTGAGGTACTCGGGGTCAGGGCTTCAACATATAAATGGGAGGGGGGGCGTGGCACAATTTCATCTATATATGTTTTTCAAAGAGTCACAGTTTCATTAAAGTACTACTGGAACAGTTGTTGCTATTGGTGAGGAAGAAGAAAGAAGATTTTATTGAGGTTTCTTCTTTAAAGTTTTTAGATTTAGCAATGGATTATTCTATATGACACCAAAAGTACAAACAACAAAAGAAAAAGTAGATAAATCGGACCTCATCAAAATTAAAAACCTTTGTGCATCAAAGGACATTATCAAGAAAGTAAAAATACCACTTACAGAATGGAGGAAAAATGTTTTCAAATCATATGTCAAACAAGGGTCTAGTATACAGAATATATTCAAAAAACTCTTACAAATCAACAGCAAAGATACAAAAAGACCGATTAAAATACAGACAAAAGATTTGAAAGACATTTCCCTAAAGAAGATATACAAATGGCCAAGAAGTAGATGAAAGATGCTCAATATCATTTGTCATTATAGAAATGCAAATCAAAACCACAATAAGATACTCCTTTATACTTAAGGGGGTGGCTATTTAAAAAAGAAAAATAAATGTGGTAGAGAATGGTCAAGTTATACACATGAAGAAATTGGAATCCTTGTATATTGCAGGCAAGAAGAAAAATGGCATAGCTTCTGTGGAAAACAGTTTGGCAATTTTTCAAAATGTTAGACATAGAATTTTCACACGGGCCACTTCTAGGTCTATATCCCCAAGGAATTAAACAGATACTTAAACAAATACTTGCACACAAATGTCCACTGAAGCACCATCACAATAGGCAACAGGTAGAAACAACCTTATGTCCACCAAGAAATGAATGGATAAACAATTTTTGGTATACCCATGCAATGAAATCTTATTCAGCCATAAAAGGGAACAAAGTATTGATATATGCTACAACATGGATGCACCTTGAAAACATTACAATAAGTGAAAGAAGCCAAACAAGGAATCTCACATATTGTAAGATTTAATTTCTATGAAATGTCTAAAATAGGCAAATCTGTAGGAACAGAAAGTTGGGGGGACAGTGGAATGGTGAATGACTGCTAATGGATATCTGGTTTCTTTTTGGAGTAACGAAAATATTCTGGAATTAGATAGCAGTGATTTTTGCACAACCTTGTGAATATATTTTTAAAACTACTGAATTGTGTTACTAAAAGGGTAAATGCTATGATATATGAATTATATCTCAATCTTTTAAAATTAAAAAATGATTAAGTATAATTTTTTCCTTACAGTATTCTTATTTTTGAGTTTTAAAAATGCAGGATAAAAATATTGAAAATTTAAACTGGATGAATTTCAAAACTATATTTATAAGCAATTTGATTTATAGGGGGATGCAATTTCAATATGAAGTTCCCCTTTTGTGGACAAGAAAAAAATTTTAGGATAATAAAATGAAAGAATGTTTAAAAAATAGTAAGGAAGTAGCCTGTATTTCTTAAAGAAAAAACAAAGTAATTTTTATAGATTTTGAATATTATAATATATGTAAAATACCAATTTTGAATATACCTGAGACCAGAGTTACTATTTAATTAATAGAAATTTCTAAAACATCAAAGGATTCTTCTAAAACCAGTCACTCATGAAAAGTTTTGCTGAACCTTTAAAATCTATGTTGTTCTATTCCAAAAGAAAGCTTAACAATAAAGGAAGCAAGGCCATTTCCCCAAATATGTTCCTGAAAGAATATAGAAATCCTATTTCTATGGAAACAAGAATATTGAACCCAAGTCAACATTTGTGTTCCAAAGGGCAGTCATAACTTAATGATTCTCCTTAAATGATTAACAGGAACATTTAATTTCAAGTTAACCAGTTTACAATAGAACCTTGAAATATTTTATTCTAATATTAATAAAACGGGGAAAAATGTTCACATAAATATTAACCTGAGCTGCCATCATGGTCTAGCGATAGAACAGAATTCAAAGGAATTACTATTGGGAGCTTGGTGAATTACGGGAGAGAAAAAATTCATTCTATGATAAGAAGGGTAACTTCAACAAATGTCCCAAATTTGAATGAGAAAGGCTAGAGAGGAGATTTGTATCATTAATCTCTGTAGATGACATTAATAAAAAACAACTAGGAGTGGACAGTTGGTTACTTGAAGTAGTTTATTTCTACCTTCACCTAATTATTGAGCCTGATTTTGCAAATATATTAAACATTAGCGATTTCTGATAGCATGATGATCATCAACCCCTTGGTCCTCAAATATCATTGGGACTAAATAATGCTTCAAGCCTGCTGGTGTCACTTACAGGCAGAGGGGAAAAAACAGAAAAAATGAGAGGAAAGGAATGCCATTTTAAAAGAGATAGTAATAAGAAGGAAGGAGATGAAAATTGAAAGTGAGTGAATGGAAATGCCAGCAGCACTTACCTAAATGCTGATGGAAGAGTAATGTACAAGTTTCCCCATCTGCCAACTTCTACTATAGCACTTTATGAAAAAAGACCTGGAAAAAGAACATTAACAATGATTGTTACTGAGTGGTAAAACAATATGTGATTTTTTTCTTTCTATATTTCTGTATTCTCTATATTATCAATAATAAAGCATTTTAAAATTATAAACAATTGATATTTGTTTTAAAAATGTATTGAGTAATACGAAAAAGGGGACAGGAGAACAAACAGCACTAGAAACCTAACACAGCACTGGTCTTGCATTGTGGCTCTGTTCTCTGAGGTTTGACATCCAGCCTGCCCTCCACCAGACTCAACGCTTGCCAGGCCACCTCCACCCAAGCTTCTTGACAAGATGGGAAGAGGGCAGTAATTAGAGATCCCAAGACTGGGCTAGTTGGCTGCCAAGACATACCTAGCAGGTCTTGATCGTATGAATACTAATACAAAGAATAGCTATCATTCTTTAATACCTGATAATAGTAATACTAATACAAAGAGCAGCTTCCTGTCCTTGCACTGCTGAATCTATACATATCATCACATATAATCCTCTCAGTATTCCTAGGCAGAAGATACTACTATCCTTATTGTAAAGGCTTAGAAAAGTAACTTGCCAAAAAACATCCATCAGAGCCAAAGTTCCTGTCTAATCTGGTCTACCCCCAAATCTCTGCTCCTACCCTTGATATACAGCTTTGTCAGCTGTCCCCGACCATCAAGGAAACTAAACCTGGAGGTGTGGAGGACACCGGATCATCTCTCAGTGATGCTTGAACAAAGCAGTTCTCAGAACACCTGTTCTCACACGGATTGTTTCTTGTTGATTGGCCTCAAGACGCCTTGTGACTTGCAAACAAGCCAGAGCGCCTTGACCCGCAAACGGGAAAGGGCAAAGGAGGAGACGCAAAGGTCAACTCCCTGAGGCAGAGCGGTGAGAACCAGTCTATGCTGAGACAAAAACATTCTGAGAACAAAGAATAGCTGTGGGAAAAGTTGGGGTAGACTGGGACAGATGCCAAAAGAACAGTGTTAAAAATAAAGACACTGCAGCCGAAAGATGCTGCAGTCTTGTGCCGTCTTTGCGTGTTTGTTGTTTGTCTTCTGTGTTCATTCCTCCTCCCCAAGACGGGGCCACACCACAGAGGCGACACCTCCTACGTCAGCTTCAACAGAGAGTCAGGAATTTAAATGAGCTCCTCTCTGCCTGGGCTTGCCTTTCCTACATCTAAAGAGGTTGCTGAGTAGAAACAGTCCTCACCTGCCTCACTGTGTATTTTTCCTTCCTTTCTAGTTAATCACATGTGCCATTAGTTGAAAGGTTCTAATACTGTCCATCAGTTTCCAAAGTGCCCTATCCTCTAGGATTAGCTTTGTGCCTCTAGTTGCTTCCAGGATGAATAGGATGCTATTATTTGGATTTTTACTCAGTGAGCAAAGCAAATACAATTGACCTTTGAACCAGTTCTTCAGCTATTGTTAACTCTTTGGCAATTAAAAGTACAAGATGAAACTTGTGTTCTGTCATATCCAGGACTCCAGGAAGAGCCAATCTAACTCCATAACAAATCAGGAAAGAAAGTGTAAACATTATTTTGAGAATGAAAAATAAAAATGTAATTAGATTCACTTTCTTATTTAAGCAGTTAGAGGCCGGGCGCAGTGGCTCACGCCTGTAATCCTAGCACTCTGGGAGGCCAAAGCGGGCGGATCGCTCAAGGTCAGGAGTTCGAAACCAGCCTGAGCAAGAGCGAGACTCCGTCTCTACTAAAAATAGAAAGAAATTAATTGGCCAACTAAAAATATATAGAAAAAATTAGCCGGGCATTGCCTGTAGTGCATTAGCGCATGCCTGTAGTCCCAGCCA
>CAUYRT010076499.1:0-33251 GCA_963574885.1 Lepilemur ruficaudatus
ACTGGACAACTAAAAATATATATAGAAAAAATTAGCCTGGCATGGTGGCACATGCCTGTAGTCCCAGCTACTCAGGAGGCTGAGGCAGAAGGATCGCCTGAGCCCAGGAGTTTGAGGTTGCTGTGAGCTAGGCTGATGCCACCGCACTCTAGCCCGGGCAACAGAGTGAGACTCTCTCAAGGAAAAAAAAAAAAAAAAACCTAGTCCTATTCTACCTCAAGACAAAGTATAATTATGTGGATAAAGTTTGGATATATGGGGGGAAAAGTGTTAATAGATAGGTTCTATTACTTTCACTATGAATATATTGTATTCTACGTTACTCATTAGCAACATAAATTTTATATATACTTTTCACCTGTTGAAATATAACTTATATGATGCTTTTCTTTGATAATAATTTAGTCTTTCTTTAGTTTTAAAAGGAAGAATTCATTGATAACACATATCAAAAAGAAACAGAGGGTAGCCAATGTGTGCCAATATTGTTTCCAGTCACCTCACATATCTCATCTGTAAGTAATATTTAATGAAAATCAGTGATGAAATTTCCTCTAGGAACTCAAAACATATCTTCTCTGAATACAGCATTTAAGAAAATAAAAGAGAAAAAAAGCAGAAGTGTTTGACTGTGAGAACAGCCAATTCAAATGTAAACACTACTTATTTGCAGTATCAATCTCTTCTCTCTATTCCCAAAGAAAAGAGTGGACCACCTGATAGAATTGTGATTAGTTTGGATCTATAGCCTATTGGAATTGATCTTTGAATTGTTGTCTCATTGCTTCCTCATGAATCCTACTATTCCACTGCCCATTTCAAACCATTCTGTTTAAATTCCTCCAGATTCACATTCCTAAAATACCAGTGCAGCATAGTGGAAATAGCTCTGGAGAGAGAAAGGCATTGTTTGGAAATCTAGTTCCAGCACTAACTACATCTGTGGTTTTAATAAATCACCGAATATTTCTGAACATCAGGTTCCTTCATGTGTAAAATAAAGATAACATGTAAAATAAGGTTCATTTTATTGCACAGCTATCACAATTTTAGACATGAATATAAATCATCTTGCACACAGGAAATGCTGTTAGTGTTGGCAGAATGATGGTGATGATGGTGGTCATGATTAAAAGAGGCACAAATACTCCCTCTTTTCTCAGAAACTTGCAATTGTGCCCATTGTATGATATATAAAGACAAAATTACTTTGTGTGAATTTTAAGGTGTTTCACAAATTTGTCCTGCCCTACCTATTGAGAACAATGTCTCTCACTCACAAAGGTGTATTTTTTCTGCTCCAATCAGGCAAATTACTCACCATCATTCTCTGCTGTATGCTAATTCATAATTCAAAACTCTTTATGCCAATTACTTCTACAAAGTAGAATAATCCTCTTGCTTTCAGCAAACATCCAAGTTTGCCAATTTTTCAAGACAGCTCAGGAGGTTGAACCTCTTTTTCAAAGATTCCTGAATTCCTCTAGGACTAACATCTTTGCTAAAAAGGAATTTTTAAGGTCTTGGCATTATGGAAGAATTCAATTGACCTTGTAAAATCAGCATAAGAGAAATGATACCTCTTCAAATAAAGGTAGCCTGAGATTATTTTTCATATTTTTAAGAGTTATCTTTGATTCTAATAATTAGATGAAACATTTAGAAATCATTACACCCATAGTAAGGCCCAAGAAGCTATGTCTGAGTGATCAAAGTAATTATTGAATCCTGTGATAACACATGAAGAATGTAAAAGAGAGACAATGAAATGATCTATTATTTCACAAGAATATATAAGTTTTTGGAAAATGAAGCCATTCACATAAGGTGTTTTTTTTAAATCTATTCAAACAGATTACACAAAACTTATACAAATATATCACTAATTTGTCAAAATTCCTTTCTTTAATATTTTCATGAAAACATAAAAAAGTTAGAATTCAAGAGTATTTAATGTATATATAGGAATGTTTATTGATAATAAAATGATATATTAACAACAAAATATTTACTCAAAAGTGTAATAACAACCTTTTTCACAAAAAAAAAAGATTAGTAAAAATGTACTCGCCTGATTTTAGAAAACAGAAAAACTGGCAGTGATGTAAATAAGAATATCAAGAAATACTATGTATTTCCATGTCATATATTACTACATATTTCTAATTGTATTATTTGCTTTAGGAATATCTTCCTTATATTTATATTTAATAGACTTACCCACTTGACATTCATTTGATAATTACTTTTTGCAGAAAACATAAGCAAATGCTTCCCAATGGTTTGCAGATTTTTTTTCAGTCTTGTAATTTATTTCTATATAGTTAAACATCAATTTCCTTTGTATTATGTACAAGATTTTATTAGTTTATTCTGTGTCTCTATTTTCTCCACTATACTTCTCTCCATACCTACACTATGTAGGTAGCTTACGTAAAGAAATCAATATTAATGCTCACTTTGAAGTATACTTTTCTGTTAACAATGACAGGAATTCAGCATTATGACTCACAAAATGAAAAGAACTCAAAGTGCACAACGCATAGATATGAGGGTTTGCATAACAATTTCACTTTTTTACTATAAAAATATAGATTACTTCAAACACAATAACTAAGTCATATTCATTTGAAACTACAAAACAAGGTTTTAATGTCAACATATTCTGTTACTGTCTAAATTTAGAGTTGAAATTCTTACCTGCGTTTTGTTTAGTACACAGTTATTTTTTATAAAGACAGGAAATGTGTGACAAGTTGTCAGGAAAAATAAAACCCACAGTGGAAAAAAATGGAAAGGGAAGGGAAGAAACCAAGTCCACTTTAAAAAGAAACTTCACATCCTTCTGCTTCCCAGACCTACAGTAGTTTTGCTCTGCATCTTGTAAGCAACTGTCTTTTTCTTTGCTCCGAGAACAACACATGCTCTGCTCCAGCAGGAAAGTATAAAAATTAAATAGAAAACCACAAGGTTATTAAACACTCTTACCCTCTGGGCTTGCTGGGCTGCTCTAGCGTCTCAGTTGCAGCCACATGTGTAAACAACAGAATTTCCTGCACCCTTTTCTCATCTGTACAGCTCTGGGGTCCTGGCCAACAGGATTATTTCCAGCATTAAGGGCACTCTACACTAACTCAAAAAGGATTCCCATTGGTTGTGAAGTTTTATCAAAACCAATACCACAACACCCTCTTTGGATCACAAGTGAGCCAACCAAAATAAAATCATTTTTAATGTCCCCTAAGTATGGTTATCCAAAGCTTTCCATATAACCCACTTGAAACTATGTACTACAAGTGAGATGAAAGTAAACGCCCAAGCCTTCATCCACAAGTATACTTAATGTTTAATAATAATAGTATAACTTGTAATAATAATAGAAAAAACTAAAATGCCAAAGAAATAAAAATAACTAGTAAAATATTTATTCATAAAATATTTAAAGACAAATTATCCTACAGATCACAGGAACAATGCAAAATATCATTTGTCCAATCTGATTTGTATTAGGTGGCCACAAAAAAGGAAAAGGAATCATATTTAATACAATATTTGAGTATACAAATCATGAAGCAAAAGCTGAATGTCAAAACCCTTGATCGCAGTCACATTGGCAGGAATTGTGAGCTGCAGTCTCCAGGGCCCCCAGCGAGAGCTCGCTTGCCCCTCTCCCTGAAGAAAAAGAAATGGAATAGCTTTCTAGTGACATGACTCAGCTGTCAGGATGTATTCTGATGAAGGGATGGTGGCAGACCACATAAAAGAGAGCTTCCCTAGTTGAAACTAACAGAAAATGCTCAAAGAAAGTGAAAAGGATAGAGGTAACACAATAAACATTCTCTTTGTAAGTAGCACAAAAACAACATTTGAACGTTAGGGAGTAAATATCTTCAGATTATTTTATTCTTCACCCTTCTTTAATTTGGAGGCTTATTCTTGGTGCAATAACAGTTTTACCATCTATTTCAACTGAACAACATTCTTTCCCTTTACTTCCTGACGCCATGGAAAGATAATCATCCTCTTGCATATAAAGTCCATCAAACTTTTTGAGCTAAACTTAATCATGATTTTTCTCTCCTCTGTCTTTGAACTCTCCCTCTTGTGTGGAATTTCCCCACAAGATGTTAAACACCATAAATTCTTTAGTCAATTTTACCTATGCCAATGAATTTTAAAATATACATATTTTTAATTATTACGAGTATGTATTAGTTGTTTATCCTTATAGGCCACATGTGACGTTTTGATACAGGCATACAATGCAAATTAATCAAATCATGGTAATTGGGGTATCTATCACCTCAGGCATTTAACATTTCTTTGTGTTAGAAACATTCCAATTGCACTCTTTTCAATATTTTAAAGTATACCCAACTTATTATTGCTTACAGTCACTTTATTGTGATAGCAAATATTCTAATTATCTAACTATATTTTGTACCCATTAACCATCCCCATTTTATCCCCCCTCGCTGCTACACTTCCCAGCCTCTACTAACTGTCATTCTCCTCTCTGTTTCCATGAGATCAATTGTTTTTAATATTTAGCTCCCACATATGAGAACACGCTAGATTTGTCTTTCTGTGCTTGGCTTATGTCACTTAACGCATTGTTCTCCAGCTCCATCCACACTGCCACAAATGACAGGATTTCATTCTTTTTGTGGCTGTATAATACTCCTTTGTACACATGTACCACAATTTTTTTTTATCAATTCATCTGTTGATGGATACTACGGTTGATTCCAATCTTGGCTACTGTGAACAGTGCCACAGTAAATATGGGAGTGCAGATATCTTTTCAATATACTAAATTCTCCTCCTTTGGATATATACCAGCAGTGGGATTGCTGGGTCATATGGTAGTTCTATTTTTAGTTTTTTGAGGAAACTCCACACTGTTTTCCATAGTGGTTGCAGTAACTTACATTCTCACCAACCATGTATGAGGGCCCCCCTTTCTCCACATCCTTGCCAGCCTTTGTTATTATCTGTCTTTTTGATAAAAACTATGTTAACTGGGGTGGGATGATATCTCATTATAGTTTTGATTTGCATTTCTCTGACGACTAATGATGTTGAACATTTTTTCATATACCCAATGGCCATTTGTATGTCTTCTTTTGAAAAATGTTTATTCAGATCCTTATCTATTTTTAATCAGATTATTTGATTTTTTTCTTATATATTCTACCTATTAATCCTTTGTCAGATAGGTAATTTGCAAATATTTTCTCCCATTCAGTGTGTTGTCTCTACACTTCATTGATTGTTTCCTTTGCTATGCAAAAGCTTTTAAGCTTGATGTGATCCCATTTGCTTAATTTTGTTTTGGTTGCCTATGCTATGGGGTTATTACTCAAGAAGTCCTTGCCCAGATCAATGCCCTGAAGTGTTTCCCCAATGTTTTCTTTTAGTAGTTTCATAGTTTCAGGTCTTAGATTTAAGTCTTTAATCCATTTTGATTTGATTTCTGTAAATGGTAAGAGATAAGGGTCTACAGTCTTCTGCATATGGATATCCAGTTTTCCCAGCACCATTTATTGAGGAGACTATCCTTTTCCCACTGTATGTTCCTGGCATCTTTGTCAAAGAACATATGAAGAACTGTATGTGTGGACTTATTTCTGGGTTCTCTATTTTGTTCTGTTGGTCTATGTGTCTCTTTTTATGCCAATACCATGCTGTTTTGATTACTACAGCTTTGGAGTGTAATTTTAAGTCAGGTAATGTGATTCCTCCAGTTTTGTTCTTTTTGCTCAGGATGGCTTTGTCTATTCTGGATCTTTTGTGGTTCCATAGAAATTTTAGGATTATTTCTGTGAAGAATTTCACAGGTAATTTGATGGGTCTCCATTCTAATTGAGAGGGTACATTGACATCATGGTTTCTAATACATCTATGCACACATACCTCCACTATCTTAACACTCCATATCCCATAACAATCACTGGAGGCACAAGAAAAATAGATGAGACAATTCAACCTTGGGGTTTTCATAATTTGTTGGCAAGGTCACAGTATCTTAAGGCACTCAGCACACATCAATGAGGGCTATTATTTTTTTTTTTGGCATAGTCCAATTTCACTCTATATATTTGGTTTTCCCTGTGGATTCTGTTGTTTACCTACCCAGTATTATTTTCTACCTTCTTCCCTATAAAAATTATTTTTTATTTTTGTTTGGAACAAAAATATGGTCAATTAAAAAAAAAAAAGCCTATGTTACCAAGCCTCCCATACAAATGTACTTGGCTTTGTGGCACAGTTTTGCCAAGGAAACATAGGTGGAAGCCGAGTGAGCATTTTTAGAAAAGTTTTATCTTCCTTATGTAGATGCCAGCCCATTTCATTTCTTTCTTCTTTTTGCTTCCTTGAACAAGGATAGAAGGCTAGAGACAGAGAAGCCATCCTTAAATGATCTTGAGCTCCTGAGTTTATGACTCAGATGGAAGCCACTTATTGCAGAAAAACCCAGGGGTATGATTGGCCTCAAGTGGGCTTTCCATGATGGAAAAGAGGAAAAGAGACTTAATCTGGTTAAACCACTGTCATCAGGTTTCTCCTGTGGCCTTATATATTAGATTGGGAACCTCAGACCAATGGAAAGTTGTAATAGTATCTCATTAGAGAAATAATGAGAAATAAATATTAATCAAAACTGATTTTATTTTAGATCCTTATCACCTAATTGAGAGGTCCAAAAGAAATCATGAAATTGAAAACTCCCACAGCAGCCATTACTCCATTTTATATCTATCTCTCGCCATCTCAGTGAGGGGGTCCCTGATTCACAAAGAAGAGTTAATGCTACAGCCAAAAACCTTTGTAAAGTACTCATGTACTTATTTACATGTCTGTTACCTCAACAAACCATGAATTAACTAGAGAGATAATATTGTATGTGTCTTCAAATTTACTGCAAATAAGCAAGTAATGGGTAAGTGAATGAAAGCAAAAATGGATGAATAGATGTTCTATAAAAGCATCAAAGAAAATTAAAATAATGAGAATATCTCAGAATTTGACAAGTTGTAGAGAAACTAAATTATAAAGTCATACCTTAAAACATTGACTAAGTGTATGGTGATTTAAAATTTCTCCTAACGTTTTTTTACTTTTATAAATTAAAAGAACTAATATTGTCAACATCATACACATATATGCCTATCATTGACAAAGCAATATATACATATATATATACACATACTAATGAAGTAAGAGAAATAGAATTTTCTATGGACCTTAGTAACAATTTGAATTCAGTTGTATTTCCAAATCTTAACTGCTACCATTTTAATGGCTTTATTAATATTTGCAGAATTATTCTAAAACAACATGCAACTGTGTCAGTAAGTGAAAATTGCTTGTCAGGAAGTCAATTTAGGTTTTGATTGAAATGCACTAGGTGAGTGGTAATCACAGATTAGAAACATGCATTCATGAAATCACTGAGTACAGCTGTGATGTTACAAATGCACCCTTCATTAATCAAGAGAGAACAGCTGGGAAGCCACCATCTTTTATTAAACTAATTTTCTACCCACACATATCAGTAACATAAACCCAAATGATAATATGTGAATCTTATTGTAGTATTATACAAAATAATATTTTCTTTCTCACTATTATAAAAATATGAATTTTTGCCTCTTAATGTCCAGAATTTCTTTACAAATATGTATTTTTTTTATGAAATGTCTAAGGAGTTACACAAAACCAACTATATTCATATTTTGCTAGTTAAAAAAAGTTAAGAGAAAATATTTAAGAAAAATAAGTCCAATCTACAATATCTAACACACTGAAAAAAGAAGAGATATTGATGTCAGCAGACCTAAGTTCTACCATCAATTGTGTGTGCTTAGAGAGTAACATCTATGAGCTTCAGTTCATTCATTTATAAAACGAAAAGATTCTGAAGGTTAAGAGGTAATGAATACATACTGCTTAAAACAGTGCCTCATCCTTGAATAAATTAAAGCTATCATTATTAGTAATTATTGTTAAGAGTGGCTATGTTGACCTAACCAAATCCATCAAAATATTTTTAAAGCAAATTTTTCTATTGTATAATAAATATGAACATTAAGTAAACATAGGCATGGACAGCTTGATGATATAACTTACTTTTCCACCTAAGTTGAAGCTTCATCATTGTGGTCTTGTTTTAGCAACCAACACTTAGGCTCTGACCAAAACAATTAGACATCTTATTTATAGTAAAAAATATGAGTTTACCTTTGTGAGACTTTAAACATTTTATTAACTTTCCTTGGGAATATTTGATTATGAGAAAGTGGCCCAAAAACAAATACTTTCTTTTAAAACTATCAGATATATTATACACAATTAGGATTAAAAATTTAGTCATTGGATTTTGATTGAGCTCATACCACAAATAAATGGTTAACTATTCTTTCCTTGGTTAATAACATCATATTGTTACCAAAGGATGTACTTGACTTTTTGGAAAGATTTCTCAAACTCAGCACTGTTAACATTTGGACTGGAGAATGCTTTATCATGTGAGGCTGTCTTGTGCATTACAGGGTGTTCGACAGCATCCCTGGCCCCTACCCACGAGTTACCAGTAGCACATCCAACTGGGACAACTAAAAATGTTTCTAGACATTGCCAAATGTCCTTACCTAAGGGGCAAAATCACTATCAGTTGAATCCACTGTTCAGAGTGATGGAGTGGTGGAAAGATGAGACGACAATATGGCTCAGCTCTGCTAATAACTAACTGTCAGCTTTGTGGCCTTGGGTAAAGTGACTCCACCTTTCCAAGCCTTATTTTTCCCATATACATAGTCAGAAAATTAGACTAGATAATATTGAAAGTTTATCTTTCAAAAACATTAAGTGCCTTAAAAGCTCTCTCTCTGTCTTTCTCACCGCCACCCAACACTTCTATTACAGGGAAATAGTCTTACAGTGCTATAATTTTTCAAAGTAACTTCCATTCTACAATTACCACATACACAGAAACAAAATAATGCTTCCCCTTGATACATCTATAATAAATCAATATGGCTAAGCACTGCTTTTTTCTCAAAAGAACTCAATATGACTATAATGATGAAAAGTGCTTTTACCACTCAGGAACTATATTAAATTACAATTCAATTTGACCTCACTAAGGAAAGACTGTCCATACACTGACAATGTAGAATATAACTTAACAAAAACATTAATTTTAGTAAGTTGATTTGGAAAACATATCTCATTTCCAAATCTTTAAACGATAACCATTTGGACATCCCTTGCTAAATAATCACTTTCAAGACAGAACTAATCCTCTTCAATGCAAAATTGCTCTGATTAATGTTAATAAATATTCTTGGCAGCAATATTAAACTACTACTTGTTAGGGCTTATGGATGAATTTTCTCCACATGGTATGAGTTCTCTTTTACTCTCTTGGAAGTGCATTTTTTTTTTTTTCTGATCTCTCCCTTTGATTCCTTACAAAAAAGAATTACACTCTGTGAAAGAAAAACATGTCATTTCCTTATATTATAAGTGGTTGTCATTTTTTGGTCATATTTCCCAGCTATAAACAAAACGCAATGCAATTTCCCCAAATAAAAATATGGTATAGCATAATCTACTGCTTTAAAGAAAATTTGAACCAAGTCCTAAGAGATCTAGGTTTATTCTTGATCCCAGCATGTAGCCTATGTTAGACCGTATAATTAACTTTACTGAAGGAGAATTTAGGAAGTAAAAATGTATATATGTAGAAACTTATTATTTTTCTTATAAGGATCCATGTAATTGTTTAATGGCAAGACATATCTTTAATAAAAAACAATATCAAGTTTATTATAAAGTATGAATTCCTAAAATACTGTATTTGATTAGCCTCTAAGTTATTTGTAACATGTGTTATGATCACAACATTAACCAGATTTGGAATCTCTTAATAAATACTGAAAATTTAGAGAATATTCAAGGTAAATCAATGCAGTTCAAGAATGTAAAAATTCTTACAAATGAGACAGGACAAAAATCATAATTTAACAAAGCACCTCTAGAATTGTTATAAAATTTCCTTTTGAGAAAGAGTAAAACACAGAATTTTGTCCTGAGTATCAATTTTTAAACATGAGACAAGGAATTTCAAATAAAGTATTAATAATTATTAATAATATTAATTGTTATCAGACTTCACTTCAATATAATGGGCTCCACATAGGATATGTTTTTGTGCCCTCATATCCTATTTCTCATAACATGAAAATACTGCTATTGTTCTAAAAATAAACCTGTAACAGTGCTAAAATCAAGAAAGAGTGCTTATATCAGACAAGATATTTTTGGAAATTTCTAAACACTAAAAGTGTACTGGAGATGATGACGGGGAAACCAAAGCAGAAGAAACTACAACACACATGTAAAACAGAAGGCTGCTGTAAAGACAAAAGTCAATCTTTCAGAGCACCTGGGAGAATATACAAGTGCAGAGAAAACCCAAACCAATGTGGTATTTACCGTCAGGATTATCAATGTGCTATCCACCCTACCACAGGGCTTGCGATCCATCTTCTTTCTCTACTCAGACACACAGCAACTGCTTAGAAGACAGTCTGGTGCCTGAAAGAGCGACTTTTAGATAAAGCAGATTATTGCTCTGAGGAAGGTTTCTAACATGAGCATAAGGGATAGGGAAAGACATATAAGAAAGCTTTAAGAAACTTCAAGACTACAAGAAATACTGAAGAATAAAGGAAAGAGACCCCTACTCATAGTGAAACACACTAAAGGAATCCACTCAACAATAAAAGACTTTCTTTACTTTTAGATTAGGCACAACTAGAACCTGGTTACCTGCTCTCTACCCACACAGCACAATGGGAAACCTGCCTGAAAACAGGTGTTGCTTCCTTCACAAACCAGGGGTCCATTCCAGGGCCAAGTCTGCTGGGTAAATACATGTACCCACTGCACAGACCTCCACTGGGCACCAGTTACCTCATCTGCTAGGTGAGGCCATTATACTGTTGGAAGGATGATTCTGAATCTGCAAAATAGAATCCAGAGTCTGGCACATAGAAAGCACTCATTAAGTGGCAGGTATAAAAATAATAGCAGATTCAATTATACTGAAAAATAATGGCCTCACATACAGTTGAATTTTGGGGTTTTTGAGCTAATTAATCAACCCTGTAATTAAAATACAGTCCTTGTCTTTTAGAAACAATGTTGAATATTTTTACTAATTTATGAAAGCCATAATTTGCATAGTACCCCAAACATGAAAAAGTGAATGATAGTTTTTATTCTAAACATTTAAAAGGAACAAATTTCCCTCAGGATTTTATTTAATCCTGGTTAATCAATATTGATTAATTCAATTCTCTTTTATTTTCAATTACTGGAAATTAAAGAGTTAAAATGGCATCTTTAAACAGTGGGAAAGGACTATACCTCTGGTCCAGATCAAGAATGACTGAGAATATTAAAATTGTAATGCAAAAGCAAAGAATATGAAAAAACATCCATTTAGATTAAAAAAAATATATGTACCATTAGCTAATAAAACAAAGGCACTAATATTTCCATTGCATATCTCTCTTTACCCAGACATAACTTATATTAATTTTAAAAACTTCTGGGAGAGAAAAGAAAAAGAAATCAAAGTTCATAATTTTTAAATATATTGGTAAAGATTATTTTATTTCAGTATATTTTTTGCAGTATATTTCCACACAGTAAGAACATAGAAATGTAGATGTTGATTTTCTTCATGCATTTTAACATGCACTAGCTCAATAAAAATTAAGACTTTTTGGTGATAAGCTCAGTATAATTTCATCCAAATTCTAGAAGTAAAAAAAAAAATGCTAAAATTGGGTCTATAAACATTACTAAACATCTTTCCAAAAGAATTCTATGATGATAGTGCAGTTGGTAAGATAGTCTAAGAAGAAGACTAAAATTGTTACTTCACATAGAAATTTCATTCTTATTCATTGAAATCAGAGAGAATTTAAATTTCTGGTTAAGTGATATAAATTGTTGCTTTGGTATTTATAATCATTACCTGTTGATTTCTACAAGCCCTCAAAATACGTCACTGACTATTGTTATATTTGTAAAATATTTTAGATCTTGAAAAATTGAAATTAATGTGTATTATCACTTCAATTAAAATAATCTACAAGGGCTCAGCAATACATATTGTTTTAAAAACTTTTAAAATACTTATAACCCAATGCTTTTGTCTTCAATTTATTCTCCAAATCGTTAGACAAGGCAAACTCAGATAAGCTCTAGGCAATTCTAAAAAAAAACAAAATAATAATCATATTTTAATATTTTGAGAGCATGGTAAAAATTAACCTAAGAAATTATTTACCACATTGATTTTCAAAATGTTGCAGTAGAGAAATCCTTTCTTATAAGAATTTTAAAAACTGTATATTACACAGAAGTTATGTATGTCAAAAGTGAAACTTCGCCTGTTAATGCTTGGAGGAGAGTTTGGATACCTGCCCACTTGGAAACTCTCCTCACATCTAATTTCCTCCAACAATGGCCCTTGGAGATCATCCATAGAATCCCCAGACTCTAAGGAGCTCTTTGGAAAACAACTAATATAATAAAATCATTACTTTACAGAAATCTTGATTTCAGCAAGGAAATATTCTATGTCCAAATTTCTTTCTGTCCACCCACTCGTTCTTCTCTTATCAATTTTCTGAGAACTTAAATATTTTTTGTCTAAAATTAACATTTATTACATAAGTCACAGATGTTTATTTTAAAGAGATCAGGGAATATAAATAAGTACAAAGAAGACTACCATGCATGGTCTCCATGATCAACTAGTAAGGAAGGTATTTTGTTTTGTACCTTTCATGAAATTGTTAGCTTATTACTATAGATGATACCTACACAGAGAGATAAGTTATGCTTATCTGTGCTTATTAGTTGCAAGATGTACTTATCCTACATACCTGAAACTTTTATTGATGTGGTAGGGTTTTTCCATCACCCTTGGTAGGGCATGTGTCTTAGCAAGGCCTCCAACAGACTACCCACCTCTTGCTCACTTGGTATGATTACCATTTTGGCATTGTTCTGATACTGATTCAGGTCTCTTCGGACCATAGTTTGATGAAGGATGGATGAGTTGATATAGACCTCTGCTAAGACTGTCCACTCCTAGTGAATGTAAAATGTTTCTGATGCAAGTAACATCAGTGAAAATGGTGGAGCAATGAACTCTGGGGCCCAGAAACACTGAAAAGACTGATAAAAAATATCATGCTACAACATTGAGGAAGCTTGAAACATTAGAAGTGAAAGAAGTCAGTCAAAAAAGACAACATATTGTGTGATTCCATTTGTATCAAATTGTATTTATATGAAATGTCCTGAATCTGCAAATATATAGAAACAGAAAGCAGATTATTGTTTGCCTACATTTGATGTTGCAGAAAAGTGGGGAATGACTGCTAATGGGTGCAGGGTTTCTGTCTTGGTTTTCTTTTATCTTAGCTCATAAAAATGTTCTAAAACTGATTGTGATGATAGCTGCAAAACTCTGTGAATATACAAAAAAATCATTGAATTGTACATTTTAAATGGGTGAATTACATGGCCTGTGAGTTATAGTAAAACTTTTCTTATGAAAACTCAACTCATGTGTAAGGTAGCAAGATTGCCTAAGTTATCAGAGCACTTATAATCAATAGCAGTGCTCTATAGAATTACTAATATAATCCATCTCTATAGTCAGCTATATTTTTTACCACCTTTTTCCTTCCCTCACTGCATGATTTTCTGTTTCTCTATTTTAGTGGTTCCAAACACTTTTGATTATACAACCATTATCAAATCATACTTATAATAGTACAAACTCACAATATAAGTGAATATATGTATTGATTTATAAAATATATTCATGTGCTACTGTGCTAATATGTGATAACCATTATTGAATTGCTATGAAAATACAAATTTAAGGTGAGAATTTAAAATATAAATAAATTTTTATTATTTCCTTTATACTTTCCAATTGTCTTAAGAAATTCAGCCACATAGTATGTGGAAAAGATATAATTCTCAGCATGTACTGCTGCTAGATTTCCTACTGTCACACTCCCTTACAATATTTTTCATTTGAGGACTATACATTTCATAATTTCCTGCTGCACTGCCAGCTCACCCACCTATGTAAAGACAATATTTGTGTATGCACAAAAATTTCCTACCAGAGTAAATTTTTGGCATTTTTTATTCTTTGTTTTCCAGGATACTGGGGAATAAGGGCAAGCATTTGGGAAACTTTGTCATCCTCATAGAAAACACCTGAGGATGGCTGTCCAGTTTTCTGGGTGGTGTGTGTCATTAAACAGGAATGCATAATCTTCTTACTATTATTTAAAATAATCTATATGCAAATTTAGGATAAATCAGGTGATGAAGGCTCATTTTTCACATACCCACCCTATCTACTTTATAATGGTAAATTCTTAAAAATATTGCCACTAGGTTTTTCTCAGTTTTTAGTCCGGTATTTCCTTGAGTTTTCTCCTTTTTCATCACTGGAGTGAGAAACTTGGAAAGGATGCATTGAAGGCTATAATTAGAAATTATTCTGACCAGAAGTCGTGACTATTTCTTTATGGTTGTACTTTCCTTAGTCTGAATTCCTTCAGAGCAGTTCCCATGCCCTGTTCACCTTTTCATCTGCAGTTCCCAGCACATTAGCTTGATAAGTATTTGATTTACAATAAACATATGATTTATTCAATCATTTAGGCATTAGGGATTTAGATATTTTTTAACATAAACATATTCCTATTAATTGAGTGACTTTGGGGAAAGTTTCCCAAGTCACTGTGATTTGGTCTTTGCTTGTTAAAAAAAAATAGGTTAGGCCTGATGGTTTTCATCTCTGAAACAGCAATGTCTGGTGAGACAGCAAACTAAACCTGGGTATGCCTTACACCAAACGGCGAGGAGACTACTCAATTATAAACACAACATTGTCAGAAGTAAGGAAGAGAAAGTACTTCTGGCTAGCAGATTTATACACAAATGGTAGATATCCAATATGTACTAATAAAGAGTAAATCGGTAGATGAAAAAGAAATGATCAGCCTTAGAAAAAGCTGGATAATGTTATATTTGGAAATTTCATCAAGAAACTTCCTGTGCTGACAAATAGAGATTTTGGGCCCAGTAACCAGTAACTTTCGCCATTAATAAAAAGAAATTCTACCACAGTTAGGAATATGGGGAAGGGAAAAATTGACTGTCTTTTAAAGAGTCTCAAGTACATCAAACTATCATAAAGTCATTTTCTGCTGTTAGATTGCAGGTGTTAGTCTTGGGGTATATCACTCATCTCTTTGCCTGAAAGTGCTACCTCACTTTTTAAACTTATGGATCAGTGGTGTAACTGATACCGTTATGTTAGTTCTGTAGTTTCTAAACGAATTTGTAATCTAGTACCTCGAACATGCATGCAAGTGATAATTTATAAAGAGAATCTTCCTTTTAAATATCAAATAAATTCTTTTATTTAATCTATTGCCATATGCCTATCAACCTTGAATCTTTCTTTTGTCCCTTGACTATCAAACAATTGCAATACTGTGTTTGACATATTTAGAAAACTGTTCTTAGTTTTTGTTTGTTTTTTCACTTCCAAGCAAGGCACTCTTAAAGTCACTCTTTAATCTGCTTAATTTGAGGCACATAACATTGTGAGTCCTTTATTTGGATACTTTACACCAACTTTAAAATTCTGTACAACATAAAACAGTTTTCTTTTTCTGGCAGCATGGCGAAATAAATACTGCCTCAGGCCTTTATTTCTACCAATGAAAAGGTTTTAAATAGCTACAATTAAAAAGAAAAAGAAACAAGAAAAAATGAATAAATGTTTTTGCTGAACTGTAAAGAAACTAAGAACTATTAGGCCAAACATACAGTGAAAGTTAGAAATCAAGGAGAAAAATAGTGCTAACATCAGCTTTCGTCTTGAGAGTATTTGCCTAAAATTGGTAACTTTTATCCTCCATTTTGAGGATTGCTCAGGGTACAGGAGAGAGGAGAGAAAGCCTAGAAACTGACAAGGTGGGGCTGCAAGAACACAGGCCGTCTATAAAACTGGAACTCCAAAGTAGCCATAACTTCGGGACAAAAGTCAATGATCAATTAACCTGCTGAGCAGAAAGGCATCATCTAAGACATTTGCCTGTCTTGAGCTTCTATTGAATGTTGAAGGGGGAAATATTCCCTGACAATCTGGAAACACAAGCTAGACCTGTTAGGAGTTTGTAGCTCTATCTCATGCTACCTGCTTAGTCTAAAAATTCTCAGTAAATTTATTTTTAAATAATTCTGAGCTGAAAATTCCCCCATGAAACTGATGGAAATAAATTCAGCCAAAATCTCAAACAGTTGCTACCAATTAAGTTCTGAGGAAAATGATCTGCGCGCACACACACACACACACACACGGCACAATACATGAGTCCTGCATAGGATGTAATGAGTGAAATGAAGGAGAAAAAATAGAGTATATTAAAAACTACAAAGACCTTATGTATTAGAATTATTTGAGACAGAACAAAAAGAATTATTTTCAATGTGTATCAATATCTTACTTTTTAAATAAAGAGAAATTCTAAATATAAAACATAAATGATTGAAATTTTAAAAATTCATTCGAAGTTGATAATGAGTATATTATATGCGGCTGAGGTTACAATTAATAAACTTGAAAACAGAAGCCAAATAAAAATCAAGAATTTACTCCACAGATAAAAGAGATGGAAACTATGAAATAGAGATGAGGAAATACACAGGATGATGTGTATATATAAAACATACATCTAATCATAATTCCCGAAAAAGGACACAGAAAGAATGGGAAGAGGAAATAATCAAAACTATATTACAACAGAATTACAGCTTCATCACTCTGTTTATCAATAACTAATAATTAATTCAGAAAATAATTTTCAATGGCTACTAACCTCACACAATGACAGTGACCCAGTTCTTATATGTCTCCTAATGAAGGTACCAACACTTCTTGTATAGTATTCTTGACAAAAAGAACAACAACAAAACCCTAATTCAGATCAAACTTCTAAATCTAGCATTAAGTTTATAAGAAATACAAGGAGAAGAAAGTAAATTCTATACTCAGTTATAACAATAAATAAATTTCAAGGGGAAAGAGAGATCTATAGATTAAAAGAGAGAAAATATATATCAACCAAATACAAGGTATGGGTCTTATATAAATCTGTTTCTAACTAAATATCTTAAAAATGACCTCACATATAATAAAAGGAATTTGGCACTATCTAGCAAATTAAATATGCCTTTAGCTTTTCATGTAGAAGTATTGCCACATTTACAAATATTAAATATATACTAAAAATAAACTGGTGAAAAGACAAAAGGACATATAATAAGACCAATAATTGCAATAATAATTGAAAAAGAATACATTGGAAATAGCACAAATATCTGTCAATATTAGAATGAATGAATAAATAGTAAAATATCAATACAACAATGTCCAGTTATAGAAAGGAATGAGGGATATTTCCATACATGACTATAAAGTGATATCTAGAATACAGAGTGAAAAGAAAAAGTAAAAAAAAATAGAAAAAAGTATGGTATACTATAATTTCTCTAGAAAAGATAATACATGAATATATATACATATAAACATATATAGTATATAGTTTAATATATTTAATGTATAATTTATCAAAATGAAATGATAAACTATAATATTTAAAGAGAAAATACACATTTTTGCAAATGTTTCTTCTCTTGAGCACAAGCAAAATTTAAATTTTGGGCAAAATTCATAACAATTAATATAAATATGTGACTAGAATAATTGTGATATTATTATTGTTTTAATGTTCAAGAAAAAGAGTGAATGTTTGGAGAAGGGGATATTTAGTCCAAAGTAAGTGCTTTACTAATGTGAAAATCAGCTATGCCATCTTGATATTTTGCCACTCAAACCTTATTAATAATATCAGTAAACAGCAAATGTGTACATTTCAGATAACTATCTTGTAAAATTAAAGAATGCTTTTACATCTCAAAATGTTCACCCTTAATGATAGCTAATAAGTAATATAATATGCCTTGCATTTTATATACTTGAAAACATAGCTTTTATGAAAAAGAAAAATTGTATGTGATTTTTTAAAATATTTTTTTATTTCAGCACATTATGGGGGTACAGATGTTAAGGTTACACCCTTCCCCCCCACCCTCCTTGAGTCAGAGCTTCAAGCGTGACCATCCCCCAGACGGTGCGCATCGCACTCATTATGTATGTATATACCCATCCCCTCCTCCCCCCTCCCATCTGCCCAACACCCAATAAATGTTATTCCTATATGTCCACTTAGGTATTGATCAGTGAAACCAATTTGCTGGTGAGTACATGTGGTCTTAAATGAAATTATTTTGAGCAGAGAGGCTAAAAACAATCAATTAAGTGCTAATTTACAATTAATAAAAATTTATATTGAGTGCTACAGAGCAAAGGATTTTAGTCATTTAATATTTTATAAATTCCAGTAGGTAAAGTAAATAAAAATGTTATCACAAATTAAAATGTAGAAGATTAACTTTTAAAAATTTTATTTTAGATAAATTTTATCTTCTCTTTAACATGTGTGAAGTAAACTAACTTGTTGGATGCTGCAGGACATATCAAATTAACCTTCCCTTTCTCCTGGGCTCCTCTCCCAAGTTTCTAATATTTCACTCCAACTCATTGTTATAACTTTTGGAGTGCAAATTATTTACAGCTGTAGACATCCTCCAACAGAAGAAACTCAATCTGATTCCTTTGTCTTGACTTTTTTTTCTAATTTTGAAGAGGCTGCTTCCAAGAATAAAAATATATCTCTTTGGAAGAAATCCTTATAGCTAATGATGTATTTTTGAGTGCATGCTGATATTGAGTCAGCCTTTTGCTTCACTTTTCAACTTTTCTTTTATATTCCACTTTTCATGGTTCATGTCCTAGGAATCAAAACTTGGTAAAATTAATTTGTCCTTTTTCCACTTATCAGAAAGCTTTAACTCCCTTTTACAGACTCATACTGGTTTTCTGGCTCTCTCTCTTTTCATAATTTTCATCTCCTTTATATTCCTTCAGCCTGAATTTTTTCTGTTAAACTATAGAGACCTCTGGGAATGTGTGCCAGCTAACTCTCCCAAACAAAATACGAAAGCTATTCTTTTAATTAGTCTGTTTAGAATAATGGAAGAACATCTGGCTATACTCCACTGTTAACATTCCTTCTTTCCTTGGGCTAGACAAATTATTTCTAAATCTCCATTTGCAAATAAACATGAAACTAGTATTTTGATTATTACACAATTTATCAAGAGATAGTATATATCAATGAATAATTTTTTAAACTCATTAAATTGTTCAGCTCTATTTTTCAAAATTAAGAACTAAAATTATCAAGTTTCTTAGGAATACAGATTTTGCCCAAACCTGTAAAGTTCAAAGCAAAATGGAAAGTTGGCCATAGAGCTTATAGAGAGAGCCAAGCCAGACAGTTTGAGTCAAAAAGTAAAAATTTCACCCAGGCTTCACTATTAGAAGTTATTCACAGCTGCAGATAATTTATACTCCACAAGTTCTAAGAATATGGTGTTGAGTATGATTTTGTCCTAATTATCTGGTTTGGCTGCCTACACTACCAGCTTTTCAGGATTATTTCCAGCTTTCCATTTCACCTTGTGCTAGCAATAAAACAAGATTTCAGTAAAATAAATTCATTTGAGTGAACAAATCTTCATTCTGTTGAATGGTACTAGATTGGGTACAAGGCCCTGGCTAGCTCTGATTTTGCTCGACAATCCCAGGTGTTCAAACATGGAGTAGAGAACTCTTGGATCTTTGGCTGATATCATGGGAGAAGAACGTGATTCTGCTCTTCATTATATTTGATTCTGCACACTCCATTACATTTATCACTCGTCTTGAAAATGTACAGAACTGGAACAATATTTTTTAAAAGCTGCATGATGAACAATGATTCTAAAACATTTTGAAACAGAAGATGCACATATACCTCAAGCGTATACTATGGAGTATTACTCAGCCACGAAAAAAAACAATGATAATCTAGCACCTCTTGTATTATCCTGGATAGAGCTGAAGCCCATTCTACTACGTGAAGTATCACAAGAATGGAAAAACAAGCACCACATGCACTCACCATCAAATTGGTATTAACTGATCAACACTTACGTACACATATAGTAACATTCATTGGGTGTCGGTCAGGTGGGAGGGGGGAGGAGGTGATGGATATAGTCACACCTAATGGATGCAGTGTGCACCGTCTGGAGGATGGACACGCTTGAAGCTCTGACTCAGGTGGGGCAAAGACAATATATGTAACCTAAACATTTGTACCCCCTGTAATATGCTGAAATAAAAATAAATAAATAAAATTATTGTCTCCCAAAGGCCTCTCCTACCAATACCACCCCATATTAGGAGTTAGGGCTTTAACATAGGAGTTTTGGGAAGACACAAATATTCAATCCATAATGCTACAACAAAATGAACTTTTTAGCTTCAACAAATTAACAGCAAAACAGAAACAGAATGCAAAGTTTTACATAACAGTGGATTTTAGCCTGGTACAGATTATACCCTGCCAGTAAGAGATAAGACAGTCTTGAAAATTATTTCAAGGGGCATATTACATTTCTATTTCTATAATTTTATCTAACATAATATGAATTTTAATTTAATATGTCTCAGTTTTAACATTCTTACCAATGAAAGAGAAAAAAACAGTATTTATCTCTGCCAGTCAATATTATGAAGAATAACAAAGCAATGCATGTATTAGAATTTACAAAAGAACAAATATAAAAGTTCAAAATATTATCATTTTCTTTTAATTCTCAAACCCATCATTTTGCTGTATATCTGAGCTATCGCCCTTTGACTAACCATTCCCACGAACATGTCAGTTTCTATTGAGGCTCCCATGACACACCCGTAAGACTCACACCTTTTGATTTCTTTGGAAATATATTTCTCAACTGGCAAAACAAAGTATCCAAAACGAAAAGATAAGGAAAGGAGACATGGCAAATTACTCAGACTCAGAAGAGCACTTGGAAGTTCGTGTGCTGTGTGATCTGCTGCCAGTTACTTCAGATTTGAAACGCAGCACCTCATTAAGGGCTAAAGATGGTTTTCTACAGATTTTGTGGACTAGGTGTTAATATAAAGAACACTTAAGCTCTGTCCACCCATTGCCAACCCATTGTCCTCATCTACATTGGATGTGGGTAAGAATTTCAACTTCTTAAAGCTACGCATTCCTCAAGAATTTTTAAAAGATTAACTAAAAACTTTAAGACTTTGTTCTTAGGGAATCATGCATGTACACATCACTTGGCCATATGCAGATATGTTACTTTGCTTGAATTTGAATAATGTAGTCCTGGCAGTACTTTTATTATACATCACTTTGTCTGCAGATGACCATAGAATCAGAAGGGGCTTAATTTATAATCTTGCTTCTATGTTTTAGGAGTTATTTAAGTACCCATCACTACTTTATTGCATTAAGAAAATAGAAAGATAAATTTTATATTTAAAAATAACCTTATGCATTGTAAAACTAGGAATCGAAATAATTGCTTCCTCAAATTGCTGCCTAAATATATATATGATTAATTCTTATCTCTATTGAGTAAATATTTTTTAAAAACTTTTTTAAAGCAAAGTGTTGTCCAATCCACTCTTCAGATTTTTTTTTTGCTAACCAGCTGAAACTGCTATGTTCTTAATAAATACAGCATTCCATATAGTGGTTACATATGTACATCTCATTAGCAATATGAGAGTCACACATGTGCATCAGCTGGGACTAGAAAACTGAAAAATGGATAAAGTATTAGTTACTTCAGAATAAGTCTAAGAATCATATGTGTTATATGAACTATAGTTAACAGAACATTAATGACCCTGACCATGAAGCACCATGACACATATGCTTTTTTCCACTTTTTCCAATGTTAATTAATTTTCCTTCTTGCTAAATGTCATTGATGTATATAATGGTATTAGTAAATGTACAGAATGATTCTAAAAAGAAATGGATTATGTAAATTTAAAAATCCCTATCGTGCTCTTGGCTTGAGTTTATTTTTTCATTGTATCATTGCCAAACAGATTTTAGGCTAAAAAGTGTTGAAGGATATTTTTAAATTTAGTTATAATAAATTATTTAAACCAAACAATAATAAATGTAAGGCAAATATTTTTTCATAATATTCGGAGGACAAAAAAGTTATAAGAGATATGTTAGCCTTCTTTACAAGAGTCTTCACAAATAATTGAGAATTTCCTAGCCTGGTGCCTTATGTACCTAAGTAAAGATTTTTGTTTGTTTTATGTTTTTATTTTTATGATAAATGGCTATTGTGGAATAAAGAACTTTGGAATTTAAATCAGTACAAGTTCACTCCGCTCTATACTAATTGGTAACCTTGAAAAAAACACGTTATTATCTCTGAGCCTAAGTTTTTTATCTGAAAAATTAGATGTCATGCATACTTTCCTCATAGAGTAGTTTTACAGATAAACTGGAATAATCCAGGTGAAAAACCATAAGTCTCAATGTAGTGCACTCCTATATAGTAAGCATGTTATTATTAGTAGTAATAGTAGTATTATATGAGGCATCTGGAATAAATTCCATAGAAAGGTGGCAGACAGAAGGGAAATATTAGAAAGGAAATGGCAGCAAGAAACTTTGCCTGGTTGGAGAAAAGAGTGTAATGGATCAAATTTCAAAGAGTATTTAAGATCACTGGCTTTTGAATGTGAGATTTTGAATCTAAGCCCAGCTCTGATCTTGCTTATCTGTCTAATCTTGAGCAAATTATCTGTTTCCTAGTATTAAAAACGTGAGCACAATAGCATTCTAAGGAAGATATAAGCATTGAAAACAATGATTGTGAACACTCCCATGCAGTGCTTAGGCACATGACATTCAACAAAGGGTAATTATTCAGACAGTTACTCTATTATTACACTTACATGGAAGAAATACCTAAAGTTTAACACAAGGAAAGATAAGCTAAGTTTTACTATTGTGTTGAGGAGTATTGGCAGTGTTTATATTTTTGTGGTTATTGAGTATACAAGGAGACAATGAACCTCACTCCTCTATGTTGGTAGATCCTAGTATTCTCAGGACAGAAAATCTTTAACTCTTCAGATTAGGTTGTCATGCTATTATTCGGGAAGCATTATGTGGTTTTGTTTTTAATTGTAAGAATACAAAGATTCTTTTTTGCCAATAGACAGAATATATCTATCCTGCTTGAACTCCATTATCCTTTCCTCTAGGGAGGAATGTGAAAAGGACACAACGGAGAAAAAGGGCAACTATGTAGGCACATAATAACTCTATCTAGCTTCTTTTACAAATAAACTTAGACATAGTAAGTGCCCTTTCCTTTGCCTACCTTACAGTTAATATCTAACAGTGGTTGTGTCACGGTAACTGTCAATGCAGTTGTATGAAAGACGATGACATGGTTCAATAAAAACAAGGATTTCCCATGTTTACAATGTAGTAAGCCTGAATACAGCCTGGTATTCTAATTTAAAGCTCATAGTCTAATTTAAACTCATTCACATTGCAGGCAGTGAAGGTGTGAATTTTGTATACTCACATTACTTCCTTATTTTATTTTTCCTTTCATTTGTCTCAGGCTACTTTACTTAGTTTAAATAACTATTATTTTAAGGAGGTATTATGTGTAAATAGTTTAAAATCAAGCAATGCTAATGGCTATTAGAAGATGCAAACTCTGAGGTAGAGATTAGTGTGCAGGAAGTTTATTATGAAGTGCACTTGGGATCAATACCTATGAAATGGAGGGGAAGCAGAATTTGGCAGAGGGAGAAATTGAAGTGCAATGCCTCAGTCTACCCCAAAACGAGTTCTAGAATTGACATATAGTCCTTCAGAGTTGAGGTGAGGTGACGATGCCTTTATATCCCTTCAATGATCAGTTTTTTGATTCAGGCTGCCCTTGGAACTTAGGGCTAGGCAGTTTTCTTCAGCAAATGCAATCCTCAAAGAGAGCTGGTGGCTGAGAGCCATGTTTCTATAGAACTTTCCAGAAGCTGTGGCATCTGGGCAGACATCATAGCATGAATGCTCCATAAGTCTACTGTCCAGCTACCATCCTGAGACTTCCCTAAGTCTTTGGTATTATATATTCTCTTTCCTCTCTTGGTTTACTCCCTCATTTGGGCAAAATATACCTTCTGGAGAAGGGAAAAATAAAAGTAAATGAAGGCTTTACAAATCTACAACATCTTTAGTCTGTTCTAACTTCTGATGGACATGTTGGACGTGTGTGGAATTCTAGACTTAGCGTCATCTGCCAAAATATTAAGGTATTATTCCATTGTCTTTTGGCCTCCATTAAGTCTGTTTAGAAGTCTGATGTCATTCCTAATCTCTGTCCTTTGATATGTGTCTGTCACTTGTTTCCTCCACTTCTTCTTTCTTTGCCCACTAGAAGCTGTTAGGCTCCTCTACTGATGCTGGTAAACTAACACATCACAGTGTCTTGGTAGGCTTTTATCTCCATTCTTTGAGTTGAGCACTCAGTGAGTCATTTAAATTTGGAAATGCATGTCTTTCAGTTCTGAGGAAATTTTCTTGATTATTTCTTTAAGACTTCCTTTTTTCTGTTATCTCAGTTAGACAGCTCTATAAGTCTTATTTTTGAAGATGTTAGACATCCCATTCTAGTAATAAAATTTTTTTCCAATATTTTTCATACATTTTTTTCTTTTTTTTGTTATATTCTGTGAGTTTTCCTAAATATTATTTTCAATCCTTCTCTTGAACTTTTCATGTTTGCTTTCATAGTTTTAATTTCTAAGAGTTCTTTTTCAAACTGGGGTGTGTCTTTTGTTTTGACATCTTTTTGTTCTTTCTTATTCAAAAAGATCATCTCATATTTCTTTTTGATTTTTAGTTTGTTTGCTTCAGTTTTCTTCTCTCTTCATAGACTTTGCTTACTTCAAGTTGCTATCTTTCTATTTGTTTGTTTTGGTCATTTGTTACCAGATTTTCAGCTATGTCCTACTTAGTACCAGTTAGCAACTTTCAAATTCAATTTTTTATTGGGGTGGGAAGGAGTTTGGCATCTAAAGAACTACCAGATCTTAAACAGACTTTCAAATAACCCATCTACCTCACATCCATAAAACAAGTATTAGTCTTCCTTGGTCCCAGCAGGAAGCCAGTAGCTATTTCTCAAAATGATAATAGTTACTTATAAAAATTAATTTTAAAAGTCATGACTTAGTTTTAAATCTGTAGTTGTCAAGGCCATTTTTCTCCTACCAAGTCTTATCACAGGTTCCACTTAGCATTCTAATCTGCCCCAGATATCTCTAGCACCATTGGGTCTGTGGGGGCCATAATCACCAATGTACAGTGATAGTTACATTATAGATTATACCAGCTACAGAGGCTTTCTCTCTTTGTGGGAATCACTGGGATTTATGTGATAGAGTTTTCCAGCATGCTATCCTTATACAGATTGATTTAAACAGTCTATTGCCACTCTTTTAAGTACTTATAAAAATATCTGAAATGATACTGATTCTTACAGCAGCACAAACCTGTTTAATTGGACAATTTTAAGATCATATCTTGTTTGTTAAAGTAATATAATAATTGAAACCAAACCACATTCTTTTTTCTTGATTTGTCTTCAGCTTTGAGTATCAGAATCAATTCTGTTCACCTTGAATAAAAAGGAAATTTATTTGATGGATGTTGATGCTTCTGGAATCTAAGGGAAATGGGGGACTGGCTTGGAATGTACAGAGGACTCAAGACACCACCATAGAGCCAAGAAGTAGGGGGTGGAAAGACCACCTTTAGTATAGTCTGCAGGACATAGCTAACACTGTTGTTGCTGTAGATGAATCCTAACCACTTTTATGTCTTTCTGCTATTTGGTCAAGAGCTGGAATTTCAGTTTGGAGCTTCCAATTGTCCAGGCACAGATCATCTGTTCATTTGGCTGACTTCAGGGTCAGGGTGAGGCATAGAATAACCCCTTTTCTTCAGAACATTAAATGTACACAATAACAATTTCCTCTAAAATAAAAGATCAGATCAAAAGCTATATAGCAAAAAGAGAAATGCCGATTAAAATCATATTTATGTTATTGTTTTATCTTTTAAAATTTAATTAAACATTATACAATATATAATTTATATGGAAATAAATACAGCATAATACAGAAGGAAGGAAAAAGGAAATATTAATATCCAGCAGCACTTAACATGAAGCAATAGTTTTACTCATTTAATATAATTTTTCTTCACACCAGCAAATATGTTAAAAAATAACATTATCTGCTTTTTAAGATAAACTTCCACCTGCATGACTAGATTGTTATGTATAATTTTGCCCAACAAAATTATTCCTCCTTTCTTTTTCCACTCTGCAGTTTAGGGTCAATTTCAACAGCTGTTTTAAATTAATTCTATTTTTAAAATAATTTTACCAAGAGGAAAGAGTCATTTCATCTCCTAAGAATTCCTCAGAGAGGGAAGAATGTCAACAGTCATACATAAAATCATAGCTTTCACTGGAAATTACAAACTCACTGAAGACAATAAGGCCATTTTCTTCATGCAAGCTAATACCACATTCTCATTATGTAAGCAAGCATGGAATGTTCTTTAAAAAGCCAAGGATAAGGAGAAAAAAATTTCAGGGCATAATGCAATTATAATACAATAGAAATTATTCCAACTGAAGAGTCGTAAGCAGATTTTCTGGTAATAATTAAGGTTTTTTCAATGGGAGGGGCAAAATTTTAGGTAGAGAAGTGGCAGAAAGGCCACTTTAAGGAGGCAACATTGGAGCAGACTTGACCACCAATTAGTTCTCATTAGCACTCAATGTACTCTAATGGAAAGGTTATAAAAACATGCATGGACATGCTCACACATGTTTCAGAAACAGCATTCTGAGCTGCGCAATGCTGCATTAACAAGACATGCATATAACGTGGCCTCTGAAATACTGGGGACATCTGACTTGTCCCCTATTGTTGTGTTGACTTCCCTTGCTTCTGAGTTTTCCTTGGAGGTAATACTTGGATACTTTTGTCATTTCTTTCTTGACAATTGCTAGGGGTACCAAATATAGCTGGTAAGTTTTGTAGCATACTGCAAATCCCCAGGCAGAGCCATTTAGACATACAGCCTACATTGGGCATGGCACTTCTTCCCTTTTAGAATTTCCAGCTAGCATTGCCTACCATCTGTGTCAGATCTGGTCATCCCTCTTATTAAATCAATGTTGGCAATTTGAATTTTAAAACCTTACTGAAATTTGCAAATTTACTAGAATTAATAGAGGATTACATTCTCTTAAAGAATTTTTAAATCTCTTACCTGTTGTTACATTGCCCTTCTTATCTCAATTTGTATGTGTGTGTGTTTTCTTTTTCTTGATACAATATTTCAGGGAACTATCTATTTTATTGTTTTAGGGGTTTTGCTATACTTCTTTTAGAAGCTATTCGATACTATTAGATTAATTTACTATTGATTTATTTTATTCATCTAAATAAATTCAATTGTTTTTAATGTCTTAAGTAACTTTACTCTTCATTTTCATTTTCTATTTCCCATATTATTTTCTCTTATTTCTATGCCTGAATTAATTTATTGATTAGAAAATATTCATTAAAAACCTTTCCTGAACCATATATGAAAATTTGCTTGATATTTTACTGCTTAATAATGTTTAATGCTTAAATGTTTAAAAATAATACTCTTTAAAGTTTTACATTTACTGCTATTTAAATCTTTGGCTAACTCCCATGTATTTTGATATTTAGAATTATTATATTTTCTTATTTTTACAGTGTTAATTGAATAATTGATTTATTCCACAGTTCATTAGTTTTTAAAACAGTATGTGAAATATTTCAAGTGATTTGAGTTTTATATGAAAGTTTGACATTAACACTTAGTTTTATTTCAGAGGTAGTTGCAAAACACCATTTATACCTAGAATTACTACAGGAAAACTTGATAATGATAAATGAGTTATAAATGTTGTACATCTGAAATTCAGTTCTAACTGAATTTTATTTTTATTTGCTAAATATAGCAACCCCACATACTATTTCTATTATTTGTAATTTAAAGATTCTTACTGGTCTTCTCAATGATTGATTCTTACAATTTTTACATGGCTATTTGTAAGAAAATTGAATTCCCAAATATGGGGTTCAAATTTGATTTATGTTCATTAATATAATTTTTATCAATATTTTTCAAATATTAGTTTTCTCTTAAATATATCATGGATCAATTATATGGATATGTTACATCTACTGTTTCAATTACTCTTCTCACAAATTTGTGGTAGTTTTTGCTATACATCGTTCATGCCATGTCAAACAAAATAGAAAGGTTTGTAATTTTCACATTTGCACTTTACATTGCAGTTTTTGTAATATAAAATGTCCCTATTACTTCTCTTATAATAAAATTACTTACAGAGGAAGACAAATATTTTTCATGTTTAGAGAAATGGGGATTACCTTCTTTTGAAGTATGAAATTTTTCATGGACTCCATGACTGTTCTCTGTTTAGTCATAACTTTTCAGGGCTTGAGTTGGCTCTGTCAGAGATCAACATGAAGCCCTGCCCACATCAGTCACAGAGGGACCACCTCTACCTCCAATCCAGAGGTCTAGCAGGCTGAGGTAAATCATGATTCAACTAGATTCTCCTGAAAACTGCAGCCAGGAGTTTAGTTACTACAATAGATGTAAAGGTTTCCTCTGAAAACCCCATCCCATAAGCCTATTCCTTTGTTTGTGGTAGTTCTTTGTAGGAGAGCAGGTTTGAGGCTTTCTCCACTTCTATATCCTTCATAGTTTTCTAAATTCAATGTCTGCAAAGTACTTGCATTTTTCAATAAATCCTGGACACAGAATAGAGAAGAAACCTAAGAGGTATATTACATGATGGTCTCCATCTTATTCCATTCAGGTTGCTAAAACAGAATACAATAGTCTGGGTAACTTATAAACAACAGAACTTTATTTCTCACAGTTCTAGATGCCGGGAAGTCCAAAGCCAAAGTGTCAGCATATTCAGTGTCCAGCAAGGGCTTACTTCCTTATTCACAGACGTCCATCTCCTACCTGTGTCCTCCCATGGAGGAAGGAGCTTAGGACCTCTCTTAGGCCTATTTTCATGAGGAGACAAATCCCATTCATAATAGTTATACTTTCATGATCTAATTACCTACCAGTGACCCCACTTCCTGATACCATCACATTCGGTTTAGGATTTCTTCTTTTTTTATTAAAAAAAAGGACTTTTTTTTGCACAAATTTATGGGGTATGTGTGTCATTTTGTTACAAGCATAGATTGTGTAGTAATCAAGTCAGAGCTTGTAGGGTAGCCATCACCTAAATAAGGTACATTGTGCCCATTAACTAATTTCTCATCATTCCTTCTCTTCAACAGCTCACACTTCCGAGTCTCTGTTGTCTAGCATTCCACTTTCTACATCCAGGTATACACATTTTTTATCACCCTCTCATGAATGAGAACATGTGCTATTTGACTTTCTGTGCATGGCTTGTTTCACTTAAAATAATGGCCCCCAAATCCATCCATGTTGCTGCAAAAGACATGATTTCATTCTTTTTCATGGTTGAACAGTATTCCATTGTATAAATATACCACATTTTTATTCAATCATTGGATGATGAACCCTTAGTTTGACTCTACATCTTTGATATTGTTAACTGTGCTGTGATAAACAGGTATCTTTTTGATATGTTGATTTCTTTCCCTTTGGGTAGATATCCAGTAGTAGGACTGATAGATTGAATGGTAGTTCTATTTTTCATTCTTTGAGAAATCTCCATACTGTTTTTCATGAGGTTGCACTAATTTACAACCCCACTAACAGAGTATAAGGATTCCCTTTTCTCTGCATCCTCCACAACATCTGTTATTTTTTGTCTTTTTAATAATAGTAACTCTGATTGGTATAAGAGGGTATCTTGTGACTTTAATTTGCATTTCTCATATGATTAGTGATATTGGGCTTTTTTCCATATGCTTTTCGGCTATTTGCTTGTCTTCTGAAAAGTGTCTATTCATGCCCTTTGCCCACTTTGTAACAGGATTATTAGGTTTTTTGTTGTTGTTGTTGTCATTGAGTTGTTTGAGTTCCTTGCATATTCTGTACATTAGTTCCCTGTCAGATTAATAGTTTGCAAATATTTTCTCCCATTATACAGATTGTTTGTTCACTCTGTTGATCATTTCTTTCACTGTGCAGAAGCTTTTTAGTTTGTCTCATTTGTCTACTTTTGGTTTTGCTGCCTGTGCTTTTGAAGTCTTAGTCATAAATTCTTTGCTTAGATCAATGTCCAGAAGAGTTTTCCCTAGGTTTTTTCCTAGTATTTTTACAGTTTTAGGTCTTACGTTTAAGTCTTTAATCCATCTTGAGTTGATTTTTGTATATGGTGAGAGATAAGAGTCCAGTTTCATTCTCCTGCATGTGGCAATTTAATTTGCCCAGAACCATTTATTGAAAAGGGTGTCCTTTCTCCAGTGTATATTCTCGTTGGCTTTGTCACAGATCAAGTGGCTATAAATATGTGGTTTTATTTCTGAATTCTCTATTTGCTCTATTGGTCCATATGTCTATTTTAATATCAGTATTTCAACATATGAGTTTTCGGGAGACACAAACCTTCAGACCACAAAAGTCTCCCAAGTTCATCTTTGTTTCCAGTCCTCTCCCCTCAATTTCTTGACTGGCTATGGTGCTTACCCATCACTTTTGTCTGTACATCCATGACTCAGAAAAGGGATTTTTATATCACTTTTATGTGGCCTTGTTCAATCTAGTCACATTCATACTAAATTTAGCAGTAATTTCTCTGGTTCTCTAAAATGCAAAATATACCCACCTATTACTGATTTCCAGTGACATGCAGAATTTCTTTTTTCTTTTCTAATCTGCTGGCTGCTTGAATTGGACTTCCAAAGACAGAGAGGGAGTTGTTTGTGTTCAATCCATTTTGTCAAAAGTTGTGCTGTTGTTATCATTGTCATCATCATTTTGGCGGCAAGCCTTCCAAATTTTTTGTGGAATAAACAGTTTACACCCATCTAAACAATAACTCTTCCAAAAAATATTTAAAAATATATCTTATATATGTTTTTTTTGTTTTCCAAATTAAAATACTGCTACACAGCAGTATTAACAGGTTTATCTACAATCAAAAGGATTGAAGGAAGAGAGAGGAATTGAATTTTAACCAAGGTTTGCAAATAAACCATGCCTAATGCTTAAAAAACAAAACAGAATATTTGAATCATGTTTAAAATTTAAAAGGTAAAAATAATTCAGTAATTTTTTTATAAAGCTTAGGGATGCAGATATTAATATAAACCACGTATAAAGAGAACTCTCTACCTCTGATCTTTGTGTGTATGGTGAATGTATATTATGTGTGAGGGCGTATGTGTATGTGTGAGTGTGAGTGTGCATATGTGTAGAGGTGGTTATTTAAGACTGTCTGTTAACTGGTACTTATCTCTCAACTTTTTACCTCCCAGACTGGAAATATTCAAGTTTTCACACAAGGTCATCAGAAGAAAATGAAGATCTAGCCTCTCCTTTAACCGGGAAAACACACCCACAAAGCCTTAAAAATGCCCAGTTTGATAATTTTAAAGAAAATATTTCTTACATACAAAACGTGTAAGCATTAATATAATGAATACCCAGGTACTCACTAATCATTTAAGAAATAAAAAATGACGACTAGTATAGTGATCCACACTACATATTCTTATCCCATCACCCTCCCTCTATGCTCTTCTCTCCCTGCCACATTGCCAGTAATGACCATTATCCTGAAATTGAAATTTATCATTCTTATGCATGTCGTTATACTTCTACAACATAAATAATTTACACGTTTGTGTTCCATTACAAAAAAAACAGACTGTGCTCTAGCTAGGTTGAAAAATGGATTTATTACTTCGCTTGCAAAATAGGAAAGGCTAAAGGACTAGGCCTTAGGCTATGCTTCCAGGAATGACTCCAGAACATATTGCCTGCACAGCGTTTGGGGAATCTGCTATCATTGCTTCCAGAAGTTGCTGATACGGGACGTTGCCACCACCGCTGCTGATTAAAAAACTGCAAATTACTCAACTGGGAAAACAGCTGTATGAAGCTGCCAAATTAGGAAATTTCTGCCACTACTGCTTACTACAAAACTGCCAGTTAGTAAAACAAAGGCCTAGCACTCAGACTGTTGCCTGTTTGCTCATGCTATAGATTCTATGTTAAGAAGGTTTAGTCTTATCATAGTGCATACAACTAGGAAAACTTCAGTCATACCTGCAATTCTAGTTCAGGCAATCAGATAAGGGGTTAATATCCAAAATATATGAGAGACTCCTACAACTCAATAGCAAAAAACAAAACAAAACAAAACAAATAAACCAATTTAAAAATGGGAAAAGTACTCAAATAGACATTTCTCAAGAGACATACAAATGGCCATCAGGTATAGGAAAATGTGCTCAGTATCACTAATCACCACAGAAAGGCATATTTAGGCATCTACCCAAAAGAGCACAAGACATTCTATGATAAAGACATCTGCACCCGAATGTTTATGGCAGCACAATTCACTATTCCTAGGTCATGGAAACAACCCAAGTGCCCGTCAATTCATGAGTGGATTGTTAAAATCTGGCATATGTTCACAATGGAATATTACTCAATTTTAAGAAATGACAGTGAGTTAGCACCTCTTGTATTATCCTAGATTAAGCTTGAACCCATTATTCGAAGTGAGGTGACACAAGACCCAAAGAATGGGTCCCACTTGTACTCGCCATCAAACTGGTATTGACTGATTAGCACTATGGTGCTCAAAGGGTGGGAGCAAACACTAGGGAATTGGGGGGTGGAGGGTAAACCCACATCTGAGCGATGTTGGGGGGCACTGTGGAGGGGTGGGATATGCTTGAAAAGTAGTTGGGGAGCGGAATTAGGGGTCTCAATAGGGGAAAGGAATTCCTCAAAAACTGATTCATGTGATTAACTGTACACCTC